>JALIGW010000017.1:15164877-15304877 GCA_023053685.1 Diadophis punctatus similis
GTACAAATGGGATGCCCCAGCAGGTATAGTGGTGAGATATTTGGAAAAAAGATACCGGCTTAATACAATAATGAAAGCTACTGATTTTTATGTTAAAGTTTTAAAGGCCGACATATCCAAAATTCCAGAAGGAAGAAGCATGAAAGCAACAGAAGAGGAGAAGGGAAAGTCATCCATATTTGTCCAAACGGAAACAGCTTTGAAGATTCAAGGTGATTTACAGAGCCAGAAAGATGTTTATAATGTGGAAAAGGAGACAAAGGATCAGAATCGGACAAGAGTAGAGCTGAAAAATCAAAAATTGCCAAGCTACAAAAGGCTGCAAGAACCAGATCCAAAATTCGATCGAGAGGAAGGAATGGTCAGAGTTTGGTGTTAGTGTGGGAATTCACAGGACAGATGGAGAGATTAATGGGAACTGATATTTAGCAGCAAGAAGACTATTGAGGAAATTATTTTGATGGTTTTGTGTTCTTTTTTTTCTTCTTGTCTTGTTCTGGTTTTTCCTTCTTCCTTTTTTTTATCAATATATTTTAAAACAATTAAAGATTTAGAATTTTTGTGAAACTAACAATTTGATATACTGTAATATTAGGTTATTAATAATGTGTTTGACTTTACGATTAAGTTCAAATTTTTTGAGTTACAAGGGGTTAAAGAAATCTAAAAACATTGGAATTAACAATTTGATAGAATATTTTAAATATTTATGTATTTTGAATAGGTATAAAGAAGAAGGAAGCTTTACTTAATATTTACTTAATATTAATGTAATATTTACCTAAGTTTTATTTAATACTGAGGAAATGACGTGATGTCGCAACTGAATGAAATGGGGAAAGAAAGACTCTTTTTTTTTCTTTTCCTTTTTTTCCTTTCTTTTTTTCCTTTTTATTATTAGATCATATAAAGATTATATAAAGGAAAGATATTTAGTGGAGCAAATTATCAGCCTGAGATACTGAATGGTGTCTGATTAACAATATGCTTGATTTTTAGACTATGCTTAAAAAGTTTTGAATAACAAGGAGTTAAAGACTCAAAGAAATGTGGAAATTAAGAATTGTTTTAGTTTAATTTAAATTTATTTTATTGAATATTATGCCCTGTACTTTCTCTGGGAAGTCGGGGGAGGGGGGGAAGGGGGGGAGAAAAAAAGAAAAATTGTTTGTACTTTGTACTAATAAAACTTTTAATAAAAAATAATAATTTGAACATTCTATAGGCATTTATAGTTATTGACTTACCTTCTTGCAGCAAAAAACAGCCAGTTTCAGCACAGTCTGGTTAGCACAAGAAAATAAGATCTTTGCCTCTCCCTCCAGCAATTTGATTCCGTGCAGCTTTAGTTTCACTTTCATTTTAGCACATGGGCTTGCCAGCAACTTTAATAAAACAGCTGAGTGTCGGGAGGCAGATAATCAGTGGCTAATGAGGCTCTGCTGCTGTTTGCTGCAAAAAGGTAAATTGCTGGCAGGCAAAGATCAAGGAGTGGGGGTGGCTGGGTGGGGCTAGATTCGGTGTATAAGACGCACCCAAGTTTTCACCCTCTTTTGGGGGGTAAAAAGGTGCGTCTTATACTCAGAAAAATACGGTACATAGATATAACATTGTTTATATACATATGATGGGTACTGATAAGAGGAAACATTAAGACAGGGACGGTAGGCACGCTGGTGCACTTATGCACCAGCCCAAATTCTCAGCCAAGTTCTCAGGGGAAAGTCTTAAGCAAGTGATTCCCATCCATAGCCATTTTAAAAGGCGTTGACTTCAACTCCCAGAATTCCCCAGCCAGCATTCTGGCTGGGAAATTCTGGGAGTTGAAGTCCACGCCTCTTAAAGTGGCCAAGGTCGGGAACCCCCTGCTCTTAAGAAAAGCTAAAAGAAGAGGACCAAGTGTGTAAGTAGGAGGTCTTCTGGGTGGGTGGACCCCAACTCACATTTCCCTCCACTGCTGGATGGGAAATCTGCCAGCCTGCAGATCAGGGGTGCAGAAAATACCCTATTTCTCCAACCCCCATGTTTTATGCAAATATGTGGGTTGCCTCTTGGAAAGAGATTAGGTAACCTTTCCCTGAGAGATGAGGAAAGGGGAAATGGAAGGAGGAAGCACCCCAGCAAACAGCTGGGCAGGGCATTGCTTGCCAGCCAGCCACTCTGCACCAGAGTGGATTTGGATCAAGCCAAGCCCCCTGATCTGAAGCAAACTCCTCCTTAAGCAAATTCAGCCAAGTCAAGGCTCGTCAAAGAGGGTTGATTGGCAGGGAAATACGGAAGGAAAATCCAGTTCCAGATCCCATCTGTAACCATAAGCAGTTTCTTCAAGCTAAACCAGAGTTACAGGTAATCCTTGACTTACAGCCAGTTCATTTATTGACCGTTCAAAGTCACTGAAAAATGGGACTTATGACCGTTGGTCACAGTTACGACCGTTGTAGCATCCCCCATGGTCACAGGATCAATTGACTTGTATTTATGACGACTGTAGTGTCCGGAGGTCACGTGATCAGCTTTCGCACCTTTCTGACCAAGCAAGGTCAATGGGGAAGCCAGATTCACTTAATGACTTCACAACTGCAGTGATTCATTTAACCACTGTGGAAAGAAAGGTCGTAAAATGGGTCAAAACGCACTTCACACACACACACACACACACACACACACACACACACACACACACACGCACACACATGCACAGAGATGGCGGTGGTTGACTGGTCTCTTGGTTTTGGTGTTTGTATGGTTTTAAAATTTTAATCTGCATAGTTTTAATATATTTAAATTATTTTTATATTTAATTAATTGATTTGCCACCTATTTTGTAACAAAACCACTCTGGGAAGCTCACAGCATTAAAATAACCTGTAAGCCGCCCAGAATCACCTTATAGGGGAGATGGGCAGCATTAAAAATAATCACTCAATCAATCAGTCAGTCAATCAATCAATAAAGAAATACTGAAACATCCCCTATTTGCTTTTGGCTCAGTGTGATGTACAGCAGGGAACAGCAGCACCAAACTGATCCCACAGAAGGTGTGTTGTTGGTCTTGGAAAGGTGACCACCAGGAAACGCTAGAGCTGAAAGCTGGTGTGGGAAGTCCAGCAACATCTCAAAGAATCCAAGTGCAAACCATTTCCACATTACTGTCATGATTACTCAGTAGAAAGGCGTTTGGTTTAAATCAGGGTTTCTTAACCTCAGCAGGTTTAAAATGTCTGGACTTCAGTTCCCAGAATTCCCTCTGCTGGCTGGGGAATTCTTGGAGTTGAAGTCCATACATCTTAAACTTAATGAGATTGTGAAATTCTGGTCTTAATTGTTTATTTGTTTATTTTTGGCCTGTTTTCCTTCCCCTAATGGCTACCTAACCATCAGTCCTAATGCTCAACGCGTTGTGCTAAACCATAGTTTGTTAAACCATAACAGACCAATAAACCAACAACCTTTCCTAAGCACACAAAACATTAAAACTATGGCTTGCAAATCAGAGTACAGTAACCTTATTTCATACATTGGGCTAAGCAAGAATAAAATGTCGAAGGTGCTTTTTTCAGGAGGCAACTGGACTTTCTTGAATTTTCTTTTGAAGATGTTTCGCTTCTCATCCAAGAAGCTTCTTCAGCTCTGACAGGATAGTGGGGAATGGAAAAATTTATGAATATATATGGATTACTGAGAAACTCTACAGACGTTTAGCTATACAATTTGGGATGAACACCCGTTGAATGGTGTGGGAGTAGGAATGGATTTCCAGAGGAAAAAACTGCGGACTACAGGAACCAGGAGCACCACTCAGGTGACCCTGAGGACACAGGTAAACCTCCAAGTGCTTCAAGGACCCTCTAAAACAGGGGTGAAATCCTCCCGGTTCGCTCTTACCTGTTGGTCGCCGCAGAGCCGAAGAAGCTGGTGGCGTTCACAGCGCGGGGCTTCCCCTGCCCGCTTCCCCCGCCCGCCTGGACGCCGCCATTTTTGTTCTTTTGCCCTCTGCGCAAGCAGAACGTTTTGCGCATGCGCAGAGGGCAAAAGAATGCAAATGCCGGCGTCCAGGCAGACGGGGGAAGTGGGCGGGGAAGCCCCACGCCGCAAACGCCACCAGCTTCTTCGGCTCTGCGGCGACCAACAGGTAAGAGCGAACCAGGAGGATTTCACCCCTGCTCTAAAAGGATGCAAATTTTCATCTGTCTGCAAGGCATATAAATCCTTCCATTCCCCATTATCCTGTCAGAGCTGAAGAAGCTTCTTGGATGAGAAGCGAAATGTCTTCAAAAGAAAAAACAAGGAAGTCCAGTTGCCTCTTGAAAAACACATTTGGGACGACCATGACCTGGATGACTGAGAATCTCTACAGATTTTTAGCTATGCAATTTGGGATGAACTCTCTTTGAATGGTGTGGGAGTAGCAACGGATTTCCAGAGGGGGAAAAATTGCGGATTACAGGAATCAGGAGCACCACTCAGGTGACCCTGAGGACACAGGTAAACCTCCAAGTGCTTCAAGGACCCTCTAAAAGGATGCAAATGACCAGCTGTCTGCAAGGATATAAATCCTTCCATTCCTCACTATCCTGTCGGAGCTGAAGAAGCTTCTTGGATGAGAAGCGAAACGTCTTCAAAAGACAAAACAAGAAAGCCCAGTTGCCTCCTGGAAAAAGCACCTTTGGGACAACCATGACTTGGACGACGGAGAATCTCTACAGACTTTAAGAATGAAGTGTATTGGATTCTACCTGGTGCACTGTGCAAATCCCACCAACTGAGCTTCATGGGGTAAAAAAATGTCCAAATAAACCATGGCTTAAATGCTAGGAATCATATCTGCAGGGTCTGTGGAGATTCTCAGTCATCCAGGTCATGGTTATCCCAAAGGTGCTTTTCCAAAAGGCAACTGGAAGCAAAACTTTTTCAAGAGGAAAAAAACACAAGGAAATCCAATTGCCTTTTGGAAAAGTATCTTTGGGATATCTGCAGTCTCCCATTCCCTGTGCACACCAACAACATAACAAGAACCACAACAAACCTTAAGTATCTCTAGGCAGCCTGGTTTAATATAAGGAGTTATTGTAGTCTTCAAGGAGGCTTACACAATTGAATCTGAAAATAAAAGATATCACAACACCATAGACACATTCAGAGCCGGCGGTAGAAACCCTAAATCAGAGGTCTTCAAACTTGGCGACTTTAAGACTTGTGGACTTCAACTCCCAGAATTCTGGCTGGAGAATTCTGGGAGTTGAAGTCCACAAGTCTTAAAGTTGCCAAGTTTGGGGACCCCTGTCCTAAATAATAGTCCCCAGCCCTTATCAAAATAATTAAACAGCTCAGCCTCAAAATACCTTGTGAAATAAGAAAACATTTACTGCCATCATGGGCTATTAAGGAGGCAGTCAAGCACACCAAAGCTTAAACCACAGAACTGTACCATTCCTCTGTACAGTAGAGGACCCTGAGGCTGGAAAAAAAAGCAGGTTAAATTTGGGTTGGGAGTCATAGGACAATTGATAATCTCCCTATGCTTACTTATAAGTGCCAGGGGTGAAATTCAGCAGGTTCTGACAGGTTCTGGAGAACCGGTAGCGGAAATTTTGAGTAGTTCGGCTAACCGGCAAATACCACCTCTGGCTGGCCCCAGACTGGGGAGGGAATGGAGGTTTTGCAGTATCCTTCCCCTGCTATGCCCACCAAGCCACGCCCACAGAAGCGGTAGGGAAAAATTTTGAATTTCACCCCTGCTTATAACGGTTTTACGGTGAATGAGTCCTATTTCCCTCCAGCAAATGGCTGAAATAATGAACCAGCTAGTGTGTATCTTGGGATAAAGGTTCCCATGATTTTATCACCAAGAGACAACAGAACATTGCCAAACTATCCATCCATTCATCAGAGCTGGGGATAAATTATCTGTCTGACTCACAAGGTGTGGGTGTGTGCACGCCTCCGAGTCAGCGTTGACTCCTGAAAAGTCCTTGCGGTTTTCTGGGCAAGTTTTCAGAAGCCTTTTTTTGCCATTGCCTGCTTCCGAGGGCTGAGAGAGAGGACTGGCCCAAGGTCACCCAGCCTGAGACAGTTCTACTATTGCCAGAAAGATGAATGCTGAGCTTTGCATTTTAAATCCCAGGTACCTAGTCAAGAGTGCAAGAATTCATATGATCACTAGGGAGCAGCACAGATACAAATTCCTCTTTGCCGCCACCTAGTGGTTGTATATCCTCTTTGCAACTCAGGTTTCATTCCCCTGACTTTTAAATGGAGGGTCACTTTGACTCTAAGAAGATTCCAGTAGCTGACTAAGCAATCAAAGATAATTCAATACGTCAGATCAATGTCCATTAAAAAAACTCTCAAAGGACAGTAAAAAGTTGACAAGCTCAGTGAAATAATAAGACTATTGATTAACCATCAGGGCATTTGAAACGAAGAGTTCACCAACCTGACAACAAGGAAAAAAATTACTTAT
This sequence comes from Diadophis punctatus similis, assembly GCA_023053685.1. Lineage (NCBI taxonomy): Eukaryota > Metazoa > Chordata > Lepidosauria > Squamata > Dipsadidae > Diadophis > Diadophis punctatus. The sequence goes on from JALIGW010000017.1 coordinate 15,171,341, forward strand.
TGCTATTCAAAAGAGGGAAGATCGTTATTTTAAGACCTAGAGATTGGCTACCTGTAAAAACTTGTTCTGTGAAAATAATTCTAAGGGATCTTACTCTCACATTGTACATTTGTGGCAGGTGCTGTCATAGTTTTAATGAGTGCCCTGAACTCATAATATATGTGAAACCACAAATCATAGAGAAATCTCAAAGTCTGGATACACATATCTGGCACTAAGCCAAACTTGTCTGGTTTTCTTCCCTTGTTTCTAATTTTCTGCTCTCTTTTGCTCCCACTTATCGTATTTTCAGCTTAGTCTGGATTTCAGAAAAGACAGTGTTTAAATGCCTTCCTGACCCATGAATCCTATTCATATTTCCATACATGGAAGTCATCATCACTCAAAAATTACGCAACCATTCAAAGATTGGGTAATCTTGAAGCTTAAAGATTTGGTCAGGGGTGGGTTCTAACTTACCTCGCCGCCGGTTCGCTTCCTCCCGTGCTGCGCAGGTGCGTGTGTGTTGCACGCCGTGCTGCCGTGCGTGTGCGCATGCGCAGTGCTTAAAAAACAGCTGCACATGTGCAGAAGCAAAAAACAGCTTCTGTGCATGCGCAGAAGCGAAAATCAAGATGGCAGTGCCTATGGTGCCGCCGAGAGAGCCGGTTTGGGGGCGTGGCCAGCCGGCCATCGCTGCCGGTTGGCCACGATAGAACCGGTCCGAACCAGCAGCAACCCACCTCTGGATTTGGTTGACCTTTGAGAGGAATCACCACAAAAAGGTCAAACGCATGTCAGTTTGGAGAGTCAAAACCCACACAATTGTAGAGCAATGAAAAACTGTCATCCTCTTTGAAGGAATAAGAACCTTCAATCATGTTGTCCAGCCCGTGTTCCGGATCAGCTGTGCAACTATCCAGAAAGCTTAGTGTTCCTTTTCACCTTCTTGAGAAAGGCACTCTAGAAGCTGGACCATTCAGAATAGACAATAGCAATAACACTTAGACTTATATACCGCTTCATAGTGCTTTACAGCCCTCTCTAAGCGGTTTACAGAGTTCAGCATATTGCCCCCAACAATCTGGGTCCTCATTTTACCCACCTCAGAAGGATGGAAGGCTGAGTCAACCTTGAGCCGGTGAGATTTGAACAGCTGAACTGCTGAACTGCAGTGCTGCATTTTAACCACTGCGCCACCTCGGCTCTAGACATCCTTCTGACACTCATAATTTCTTGGCTTTGTTCTCATCTTGGCTTAGTATAGGTTAATTGGGGTTGACCTGTCCATCAAAGGAAGCTGACTCAACATGTCAGTGTGTTTGCCTTGTTTGTTCTTAGCAACAAAAACAACCACAGGTCAACAATCGGACTCGCCCTTCACTAATCGTTTCTTTCCTCTTTTACAAGCTCCGGATTTCATGCTCAGCTGCTCTACCTGCCCAGGCCCAGGTGCCAATTACCCAAGAGTGAAAGAAGGAAACCCAGCGTGTTGTGTACACTCTTCAGACAAAATAAATGGATTTCTGAGAAGCGACTTATTTGAGGAGCTATCCAGTCTTATTCCCACCTTCGTAGTATCACCAAACACATGTTGGTAATATCAGAAACATAATAAAAGTAGACATAGGCCACTTTAGCTGACACTGATCCGCAGGTCAGCGGTTCAAATCTCGCCAGCTCCAGGTTGACTCAGCCTTCCATCCTTCCGAGGGAGGTAAAATGAGGACCCAGATTGTTGGGGGCAATATAAATATACATTGCTTAATGGTGTAAACCGCTTACAGAGTGCTTGCACTGTGAGGCGGTATATAAATCTCACTAAATAAATAAATAAATAAATACACACATATATATATATACACACATATACACACCAGAGATGGATTGCTGCCGGTTCGGACCAGTTCTATAGAACCGGTAGTGGGAATTTTTCCCCGCTCGACGAAACCAGCAGTGATGGCCGGCTGGACACGCCCCCAAACCGTCTCTCTAGGCCAGTGGTTCCCAACCTGTGGTACGTGTACCACTAGTGGTACGCGAGGGCCTTCCAGGTGGTACGCGAACACTTTCGGGGTCATGAACGATTTTTAGTTAGTTATTTTTTACTTCACAAAAATGTTTACTGCCTAACACAAGATAATCTGGCAACGATTTGCAACTGTTGCCACACGCCACCCACCTGGTCCCAGCGGCCCGAGAATCCAGTTGCTGGATGCGCGGGGCCAAAAAAGGAATGGTGACTGTTCTGAACTCTCAGCAGTTGCGCAGTAGAACCCTTGCGAGAAGGTGCGCGTCGTAGCGAGCTCTCGAGCTGAGGTTAATCTCACTCTGTTATTGTTAGCACTATGTTCTCTTGACTCAAGTTACCCTTTGATATTCATTACTGCATCTCAGTGTGTATGTTACTATTTTTATTATTATTTTGTATACTTATGCTCTCGCATTGAGTTGTTGTTTTCGTAGTTGGTTTGCGTGTTCTAATTGTACAATTATGGAAATAAAGTGATATCTGATCAAATTTAGTTTCTCTGGAACCAGGTGGTACGCGGCGATTGTACGGGACCTCCAAGTGGTACTCAATCACAAAAAGGTTGGGAACCACTGCTCTAGGCAGCACCATGGGTGCCGCCATTTTGTTTTTTGCTTCTGCGCATGCGCAGAAGCTGGGTTTTTAGCACGTGGCACGTGAGGAAGCGAACCGGCAGCGAGGTAAGTCAGAACCCATCCCTGACACACACACACACACACACACACACACACACACACACACACACACACACCAAGTTCAGAAGGCTAAAATCTCTTCCTTGCTGACACGTCTTTTCAAGCAAAGAAAAAGTGTAGCTTGTTCTAGTTTGCATTCTATAGGCTTGACTCGCCTTCACATGCAACACACTTGGCTGTGTGGTGTTTCTTCACAAAATAGGCTTGGATCATGTTTCTTGTGCTCCGACTGTGCAGAGCTCCGCTGACACCTAATGGGGACAAGGGAGCATGGCAATCCTGTCCATAAAGGCTGGGATGTGAGCTTGTATCATTGGCCTTTGGGTCATTAGCAAGGACATTATGCTAATATAGAGTGATGCCTTGATCCTCATGCCTGAATTGGACTTAAGGCAAAGCTCCAAGTTTGCTGTTAAAAAGGCGATGGTTGCATTTGGATCGTGGATATCAAGAAAGACCCATTAGACAGTATAAATAATAACAAATGTCTACTTTTTCGCAAAGACCGGAACAAATTATCAGAATATCTACAATTTTACAAGGTTTTAAAATATTAATCAAGCTGAACAAAAGAACCATTGTTGAAAAAGGAAAAATTGTTTTATTGTAATGATAATAGACTGAACATAATATAGCAAGAGAAAAGAATAAGGAAAATATTGGAAGATATAAGAAAGATAATGATGTAAATAATAACTATAAAGAATAAACATGTTTTTGTATCACTAAGCTGTAAAAGGATAGTGTCAACGAGATGGTTGACATGTATGTTCAATGTTTTCTATACTCAAAGATATTTGATACTCTATTTATATATACATATGTTTATACATGTTTTTATATTTGTTTGTATGTTTGTTTGTCTTTTTAACATAATTAATAAAGACTATTTTTTTTAAAAAAAAAGAAAGACCCATTAAATCAGTGGTGAAATCCAAATTTTTTTTACTACCGGTTCTGTGGGTGTGGCTTGGTGGGCGTGGCAGGGGAAGGATATGTCAGAATTACGCAATAAATCAGAAGCTTCACAAGATAACTGCATTTTGCTGATTCAAATAACTTCTTTATAAGTAGAATAAAACATTTACAATACCGTACTTTGTTTGACAGACCACATGGCAAGATGTTTTCACAGCAAACTTTAATGGTGAACTGACTAAACCACGCCCTTTTTCTTGCTAAGTTTCTGGACATGCTCAATTAACGCTTCAGCCCGATTGGCTGACTCAATCACATGGCTCTCCCAGTCATGAATATTCCAACAGGATACTGCAAAATTCCCATTCCTTCCACACTCCTGGGGGAAGGATATTGCAAAATCTCCATTCCCTCCCCACTCTGGAGCCTGCCAGAGGTCGTGTTTGCCGGTTCTCCAAACTACTCAAAATTTCTGCTACCGGTTCTCCAGAACCTGTCAGAACCTGCTGGATTTCACCCCTGCATTAAATTATATAAGTCAAGATGTAATTACTCAACAGCTGAAACTGCATGGAGCAAAGATGGCATTCAAAAGTTTGTTCGTTTTATTTATATCCCACTTTTGTTATTTTCATAAATAACTCAAGGTGGTGAACATATCTAATACTCCTTCCTCCTGTTATTTTTATTTCTAAGTTAGAGCTAAACATACTACAATTCAAATATAATAAGCCCAAATTGAACTAAAGTGCTGTGCATCAGCATAAATCTATGCCCTTGCCTCACAATGTAGGCATATATTTATGCAAATGTATTATAGTTTAATGTTTGATTTGGAGCGAAAGACAACAAAAATCCAAACCTTTGCTTCCTTCCTAAACTATTTTGGAATTCAAATCCATCTGGAGAATGACTAGATTGAGGAAAGGCTGAAGTACGATCTTCCTTTCTCTTCCAAATTAATCCTACAAAAGAACTGTGAAGTTGATTAAATTAAAAACATATATATTGTAACTGCCCCAGGATCCATCCACCCAATTCCTAGTTGTGCAGCAACTTTTCTCAGTCCCTAATCCAGAGCCCTCAATTTCTTCAAATCTTTTCCTTCCATCCTGGATCTGAGTTTTAAAATTCATGTCTTTCCAACTCTATTTCCTTCTTTCAAGGCAGCGGTTTAAAAAAAAAATCAATAGCCACCGGAATGCGCAGTAAAAGCCAATTACAAATCCATAACACAGTTTAACAACCAAAAGCAGTGCATGAATTAGGATTTTGCTTAATTAGACATCACAGGAGATCCCACAACTCTAAATTTCTAAGAAAAGGATCTGATTTTTTAAAATTATTATTATTATTATTATTTGGTTTCGTAGAAATCCCCAAAGGATAGTTCCCTTCTTGTTATCAACCCTATAAAAGGGCTTGTGTAGGTGAGGTATTTGAGGCATAACAGAGTAACATAGGATATAATAGGATGTAATAGGAAATCCTGCAATTCTCCACTGACCATGTCAATTACCACATTTTTCGGAGTATAAGACGCACTGGAGTATAAGACGCACCTTAGTTTTGGGGGAGGAAAATTGGGGGGGGGGGGAAATCTACCTACCAGGTATTCATCTGGCTAGCGTCCTTAGTCTGTTCAGCTTCAGCACATTATTTTATCCTCTGGTTAGGGCTGAAAAAGCCTTTTTCAGAGGGAGTAGGAATGAAAACAAGCCTGCAAAGATTTAGGGCTGGAAAAAACCTTTTTCGGGAGGAATAGGAAGCTGGGAAGATCGTTAGCACCTCATTAGGGCTGGAAAAAAAAGCTTCAAAAAAGCTACATTCGAAGTATAAGACGCACCCAAATTTTCAGCCTCTTTTAGGGAGGAAAAAGGTGCGTCTTATAAGGTGCGTCCCTTTAGGGAGGAAAAAGGTGCGTCCGAAAAATACAGTAATATTAATTAAATATATAAGAAAGTAATACAATACTAGAACAGGATTTGGACCCTACTGAAATAATGGCAGCATTTGACAAATAAATTATCTTTCTCTCTTTGTTTGGAATATCCGAGTGCCACTATTTGCTCATATCTCTAGGGGGCTTACGGGTATAATCCCTCCCTCCCTCCCTTTTCCTCCCCCCCCCCAAGTAAATGATTTATTGCTTTATAAGATGCAAACAATGTATGATAAAATATAGATATCAGCTGGGTACAGTTATATTAATGCTATATAACAGTGATGGCGAACCTTTTTTGGTTCGCGTGCCAAAAGGGGGGAGCACAGGGGGTCGCGCACATGCGTGCCCAACCCATAATTACATGCGCCCCCGTGCGCATGCACGCATGACCCCCCCGCTCCCGGCATGCAATGGCACGCCCGTTTTTCGCTCTCCCCAAGCTCCAGAGCCTTTCTAGGAGCCTGGGGAGGGCGAAAACGGCCTTCCACACACACATATCCAGAGGTCCTCCGGAGGCCAGAAACGTTCCATTTGCCAACTTCCGGTTGAACCGGAAGTTCCATTTTTTTTGCTCTCCCCAGGCTTCAGAGCCTTTCTAGGAGCCTGGAGAGGGCGAAAACGGCCTTCCCCATCCCACCGGAGATCCTTCGGAGGCCCTTCGGAGGCCAGAAATGGCCCGTTTCAAGTTGGGAAACAGGCCATTTCTGGCCTCTGGAGGGCCTCCAGGGGTGTGTGGAAGGCCGTTTTCGCCCTCCCCAGGCTGCTACAAAGGTTCTGGAGCTTGGGGAGAGCAAAAAACAGGCCTTCCCCACTCCCTCCGGAGGCTGAAAACAGGCTGTTTCCCAACTCCCAGTGGGCCCAGAAGGCCCGAAAATTAGCTGGCCAGCACGCGCATGCGTGCCGGACCTGAGCTCACATGCCCACCGATATGGCTCCGCGTGCCATAGGTTCGCCATCACGGCTATATAAACTAGAAACTCTTAACACTAGAATGATGTCTTAGATAGCAGTCTTCCAATATTTGAGGAGCTGCCACAGAGAGGAGGAGGCCAAGCTATTTTCCAAAGCACCCGAAGGCCAGACAAAGAATAGTGGATGGAAACTGATCAAGGAGAGAGTCAACCTAGAAATAAGGAGAAATTTTCTGGCAGTGGGAACAATCATCCCATGGAACAGAAGTTGCCTTCAGAAGTTGTGGGTGCTCCATCACTGGAAGCTTTCAAGAAGAGATTGGACTGCCATTTGTCAGAAATGTTATAGGGCAGTGGTGGCGAACCTTTTTCGGCTCGCGTGCCAAAAAGGGGGGGTGCGCTCGCGCGCGCTCGCATGCCCACACCCATTCCCTCCCCCCACGCATGCGCACAACACCCCCCATGCTGCCCCCCGCGCATGCGCACACACCCCCACCCCCGCGAAAAGGCTTACCGGAGCCTGGGACGACGAAACCGGCAAACTGGAAGTGCGAAAAAACGCACTTCCAGTTTGCCGGTATGCTGTTTTTTGCACTCCGGAGGGTTCAGGGAAGCTCCCTGAAGCTCCGGAATGCAAAAAACTACAAAACGGACAAACCGAAAGTGCGGAAAAGTGCACTTCCAATTTGTCCGTTTTGTAGTTTTTTGCATTCTGGAGCTTCAGGGAGCTTCCCTGAACCCTCCGGAGTGTAAAAAACAGCACACGGGCAAACCGGAAGTGCGTTTTTTCGCACTTCCGGTTTGCCGGTGGGAAACCCTCGCGTGCCGGCTTCTATGGCTCCACGTGCCACCTCTGGCACGCATGCCATAGGTTCGCCACCACGGTTATAGGGTCTCCTGCTTGGGCGGTGGGGTTGGACTGGATGACCTACAAGGTCCCTTCCAACTCTGTTTATCTGTAATCAGATAAATTAAATCCTTAAAAATAAAGATTTAAGCCTGGAGGAAGAGTCTTTTATTCCACAGAACTCCATAGCCTAAATTGCCCCTTTCAGCTCTTGGATTTGCTGCAGTTAGAGAAAATACACACACACCCATTTAGTAGGCAAGAACTGAATGCATTGGAATCACATGAAGCAATTCAATCTCTGTTTGATCTGCCCCATGCTAGTTCAGATGACCGATATCCCTAGAAATTGCAGGCAAAAGTCTTTACTTCACCCACCCACCCCAGTCACCAGCAATTTGAGATCTTTAAGGCAGGTGTGAGAATCCATGGTTTTCCAAATAGAGTTGGATGACAGTCCCCATAACCCCCAACCAGCATGGCTGTAGTTTGAGGTATGGGAATGCTAATCCCATTTAATCCATCACAGGGCAAATTAGAGGCCATGGATCCTCTTAGCAACCTCCTGTTCACAAAACTTTTTTCGTCTAGAGGTGGAGCTCTTGCCTCACAATCAGCAGGTTGTGAGTTCGATCCTAGATAGATAAGGTGACCAGACGTCCCGATTTTGGCGGGACAGACCCGCTTTTTAATGCTTTGTCCCGCATCCCGCCCGTCCTCTAAAAAGTCCCGATTTTTTAAAAGAATGCACGACTAGGGCATTCTTTCCAAAAATCGGCCTGCAGGCACTCGAGGATGGCCAGGTTGGGCCCAGCCGCAGGGGCAGCAGCAGCAGCAGCAGCAGCAGGCCCTCTCAAAATCGGGACGTCTGGTCACCTTAAAACACCCACCCATGCCTTTCTCTCTGCAAGGCGGGCGCGGAGAGATGACGTCGCTGCTGTCGGCGCCCCACGCTGATTGGCTGTTGAAGGGTGAGCGGCGGCAGCAACAGCAGCAAGCCGGGAGCGCTCGCCCGGAATTGGAGTCAGCGAGCAGCTGGGCATCGGGGCTCTTCCCCCGCCTTCTCCATCCTCCAGGGTCGCCACTGCGGGGGTTCCGTCTCTCCGGTGGTGCCTGCGTTGGAAGGGAAGGGGGGGAAAGGCAGCCTGCAGGGCTTGGCACGGCTGGGAGTTGCGAGGCAGCGTAGCAACCGGGCTGTTCCTCCGGGTGTGCTAAAGTGCTCGAGTTTTTTCTCTCTCACACACACATGCACAACCTTCCAACGACCGGGAAGTCGTGCTGGGAGATCCAGTCCGACCTGGTCGTTGGAAGGTTGTGCATGTGTGTGTGTGAGAGAAAAAACTCGAGCACTTTAGCACACCCGGAGGAACAGCCCGGTTGCTACGCCGCCTTGCAACTCCCAGCCATGCCAAGCCCCGCAGGCTGCCTTTCCCCCCCTTCCCTTCCAACGCAGGCACCACCGGAGAGACGGAACCCCCGCAGTGGCGACCCTGGAGGATGGAGAAGGCGGGGGAAGAGCCCCGATGCCCAGCTGCTCGCTGACTCCAATTCCGGGCGAGCGCTCCCGGCTTGCTGCTGTCGCCGCCGCCGCGCGTGAACGCGGTCCGCGGCGGGAAGCGAGTTCAAGCGACCCTCCGCCGCTGCCGGCCTACAACCCGGTGCCCCGTCCTGCCTGCCCCGCCCCGTGCCCCGTAGCTCTTGACTTTGCCGGAGGTGCCGACCCCCAGCGTGTCCCCCAGCACGTAGTGAGTGATCTTCACCCGGACCATGAGACTCTGCATCTAACCAGCCAGCCAGCCAGCCCAAGCCACTGCCGGCTCCTGAAGGGGAGGCGGGAGGCGAGGAAAGGCCTCCCGCCTCCCCCCCTCCATGCCAACATTTGCGTTGTTTTGCCCTCTGCGCATGCGCAGCGTTCTGCACATGCGCAGAGGGCAAAATTCAAATGGCGCCGAGGCGGGCCCGCCCCCCCGTCCCGCTTAAAAAAAAATCTGGTCACTTTATAGATAGAGGCAGATGTAGTGTCTCCTGCTTGGGGCAGGGGGTTGGACTAGATGACCTGCAAGGTCCCTTCCAACTCTGTTAATCTGTTAAACCAAGGTTGGATCCAGATGAGAGTTGAACTTCATCCCAGGGAAACCTTCTGTGACCCTCAGATCTTTGCTTTCGGAAGCCGCCCATCCGTTAACTTGACAGAATCCACCTCGATGAAGGGGGATGTGGAGTCCTGATCTGCATAATGAGTCTTTCATCAGCCCAAAATGACATAACGTCAAGGACAACGATTAGACAAATGGCCACCTTTAAAACATGAATAAAACAGTTGGACACCCATTGATTTTGGAAGCCGGTTCCTTTTAAAGGTCTCTGGGAAACATTTGCTGTTTATACAAGGTGGCAAACACACTTGTTAAGATCCGGGTCCCTGTAAGTCAGGGGTTGTCATACTCAAGGCCCGGGGGCCAAATCCGGCCCACAGAGCGCTTAGATCTGGCCTGCAGAACCACTCTGGAAACAGTGAAGGACAGAGAATAGATGGGGACGGGGCCAGTCAGAGGTGGTATTTACCGGTTCTCCAAGCCGAGGTGGCGCAGTGGTTAAAAGCAGTACTGCAACCTACTTCAGCCGACTGCTAGTTCAGCAGTTCAGCTGTTCAAATCTCACCAGCTCAAGGTTGACTCAACCTTCCATCCTTCTGAGGTCAGTAAAATGAGGACCCAGATTGTTGGGGGCAATATGCTGAACTCTGTAAACCGCTTAGAGAGGGCTGTAAAGCACTATGAAGCGGTATATAAGTCTAAGTGCTATTGCTATAGTGCTATAATTTCCGCTACCAGTTCTCTGAACTGCTGAGACCTCTGGGACCGCTCTAGAAACAGCAAAGGACCGGCCCGCGGTACCTCTGCCAGTGAAAAGGGAGCTCAGGAGGGCCGTGCATGGCTGTCCCAGGCTCCATTTTCAGCCATGACGGCCTCCTGCCACCCTCTGCCAATGAAAATGGATAACGGCTGGCAAAGAGCAGCAGGAGACTGTCACGGCTGAAAACTGGGAGCCCATTTTCACTGGCAGAGCACTTGGGCCACCACAGATGCCCCTGACACGAGTGACGTCAAGCTGGCCATGTCCACCCTGGCCACGCACACCCCGGCCCCGAGGTCAAACACAACCCTTTGACACAACGAGTTTGACACCCCTGTTCTAGATGTTCTAAAACATGTTCCATTGTCATTTCCATATCTGTTGCTTCTCCTCCTCCTATGAGCACCAGGCATCAGACAAAACTAAACTACCGTCTGTTTCTATCATATCTGAGCCTCAAAAATCTATGCATCCAGTAGAAGAAAATATTTGTAGCTCAGGGTTGAACTGTGGAGCCTTTGGTGCGTCTCTGAACTTGGTTGTTTGATTGCAGATGTTTCATTATCCAACTAGGTAACATCATCAGTCCTATATTCCTATTAATGCCGTTAACGTTACCTACGGTAGTGAGAGATGTAGATGGCAGCCAAGAGATAAAGAGGAAGCTCTTTGCTGCCATCTGGTGGCCAGCTGAATTGTGCAGCTGTCGGTCAGTCAATGACTGGTATTTCATTGCTTTAAAAAATCTGGGTGTTTTGCCTTGCTTTATTTCACCTCCTCTTCTAAAGTTATGCACAATACATTTCCCATAACTGTCTTTCACGCTGAGCTTTTATAAAAGGATTCTCCTGTATCCCTGCAGTTCTTAGCTCCCAGATGCATTTTGATTTAGCCCCAAGGACAGCACAGAAGATCCAGGGGATGGAATGCAGCTCACAGAAATGCTAATTTCCTTTCCTCTTGTCTCACAACCCCCTTAAAAGGGAAAGCAGCCGATGTGAAGCCTAGATCGCTTAAGGCAAACAGGAGAGGGTAGACTTCAGGCGCCTTCATGAACTCCCAAGATGAAGTGAATATGTAGAAACTGTACAAGGGTCAGTTTTAACCAGCTTGGGGCCAAGTCTGATGACTGAAGATGGAAGGCAGGGTCATCATACATTTCCTTTTAGAAGATCATATTGATCCTAGCGCATTGCAGTATTTGAAAACAAGAAAAGCAGCCTGCAACGAGCCGTCGTCATGGTTCTTCACAAATATATGAAGACACCTAAACACACATCCCATACTAACTCTGTGCAAATCTGTGCTAATAAGGAGTTGGAAACAGAAATTACTTTAGATTCCTCTAGGACAGTGCTTCTCAATTATTTTCTGTTACGCCCCCCCCTAGGAAGAAGTAAACATTTCGCGCTCCCCCAACTCTCCGCCGGGACGATTGTTTGCAATATTTGGCACGTTTTCGCTGAAAAAACTCAAGCGGCTTATCAGCGTGATTGGGGTGTAATGTGTTTAAGTGACGCCTTAATTTATTTGGCTTCATGCTATCCGCTGCCAACATTTTTGGACACAGTAAACATACCGGTCTTTCCTCATCTCCCACCGTAGTCACAGTGAAGCCAAGCGCTACATACGCTTCGTCATATTTCCTCATCTTAGCTTTCAGGAGACTTACGTTTGTCTCATTATCTCCGTCTCTCTCCTCCTTTCTTTTCATCCCTGTTAAATATTTTTCCATGGTGTCTCTTAAGGGTTTGTTATCTGCACTTCATATCTCCTGCTCTGTGCTGTGTGCTATTGTTGGGTGCAAAAAAACCCGACTCCCTGCGGCAAAAAAAAGCACGTTCCCCGGGGTCATGCGCCCCCTGGCATCGCTCCACGCCCCCCCCAGGGGGGCCCGCCCCACTATTTGAGAAGCACTGCTCATAGGAAGAGAAGCAGCAGATACGGAGGTGACAAAGGGACAAGTTTTAGAACATCCAGGAGGTTGATGGGAAGAGGACGTGATGTTTGGTGGCTAGAATGACTGAAATGGATTTAGCCATCTCTAGTGGATATTGAAGATGGAACTAAGCTTGTCTCCAGAAGTTGTGGGTGCTTCATCAATGGAGGCTTTTAAGAAGAGACAGGACAGCCATTTGTCTGAAATGGTATAGGTCAGTGATGGCGAACCTTTTAGACACCGAGTGCCCAAACTGCCTGCGCGCGCATGCCCAAACTGAAAGGTATGCACACGCGCGTGAATGCATGGACATGCGCGCATGCGCAGACATGCGCGTTAGAGACCTGAAGACCAGCTGGCCAGTGGGAGGCGGGGCATCCCAACACTGGCAGTGCAGCAAGCAGTAAGATCTTTTTTTTGGTGAGTTTCTGTTTCATTGTTCGCAGAGAAACAGAAGCTCATGAAAGAAACGCCATGGAGATCTGATCTGGGGCGACGGCGCGTGTGCCAGCAGAGAGGGCTCTGCGTGCCACCTCTGGCACGCATGACATAGGTTCGCCATCACGGGTACAGGTTCTCCTGCTTGAGCAGGAGGTTGGACTAGAAGACCTCCAAGGTCCCTTCCAACTCTATTATTCTGTATTCATTAGTTTTACTTCCTGACCTCCTAGCAAACCCAAGCCAATAGAACAAAAGAGTTGTCCAACCTTGGCAACTTTAAGACTTTGGGACTTCAATTCCCAGAATTTTCCAACCAGTATGAAGGCCACAAGTCTTAAAATTTGCCAAAGTTGGACAACCCTGGCTTAAATTGCCTGAAATTGACAAACACATGTCCTTACATAGGTGAAATTGATACACATCAGCCATTAAGGAAAATCCCCTCTGGATATTGGCAGTTCCTCATCTCTGCAATAGATTTTTCTTACATAAACCCTTCACCTTGAGGTCACCACCTTGACTCACAAAAGATAAAGATTACAAAAAGTTTGGCAAGTCCAGGATGCTTTGACTGTAGTCACTGAATGCCTTTAAGAGTTTTTTTTTTTAAAAAAAAGATTAAAAGAAAAATGCAAAGCAGTGTTTTCTTATTCTCTCTTCCTTTCATTAAAATGACCAACAAAGATGATCCACCAAAGACAAGATATTTTCAAGTTTCACCCTTAAGCATAGCTTATTGCTGGGCATGCTTGTTTGTTTATTTTGTCAAGTACATGTTGGTAATATACATAGATAAAACATTGTTTGTATACATAAGATGGGTACTGATAAGCGGGAACATTAGGACAGGGACGGTAGGCACGCTGGTGCACTTATGCACGCCCCTTACTGACCTCTTAGGAATAGGATGAGGTCAACAGTGGACAGTCTAAGGGTAAAGTTTTGGGGGTTTGGTGACGAAACCACAGAGTCAGGTAGTGAGTTCCAGGCATTTACCACTCTGTTGCTAAAGTCGTATTTTCTACAGTCAAGTTTGGAGCGGTTCACTTTGAGTTTGTATCTGTTGTGTGCTCGTGTATTGTTGTGGTTGAAGCTGAAGTAGTCATTGACAGGAAGGACGTTGTAGCAGATAATTTTATGAGTTATGCTTAGGTCGTGTCGAAGGCGACGTAATTCTAAGCTTTCTAAGCCCAGGATTTCAAGTCTGGTTGCGTAAGGTATTCTGTTGCGAGTAGAGGAGTGGAGGACTCTTCTTGTAAAGTATCTCTGGACACTTTCTAATGTATTTATGTCTGATATGCGGTGTGGGTTCCAGACAGATGAGCTGTATTCAAGGATTGGTCTGGCGAATGTTTTGTATGCTCTGGTTAGTAGTGTGATATTACCGGAGAAGAATGCTTTTTGTTAAATTGTGGGCAAAGATCGCAGGAGACAGACTTCAGAACAGCTCTTTTATTAGCTCACTCAAAACAACCAGCAACTTGCAGTCTGACAGATAGCCCTATTATAGGGAGCTGTCAGACACCAACAACCAATAGCTTATGAGCATTCAAACACATGACCAGGGTGGCAACAACAGTTCAGGTAGAGTTCAACTATAAACATAACAACAACAGTTCAGTCAGAGGTCGTCTAGTCAAAACAAGTTTATGGTTCAGTTATAGGTCAGTCAGAACACAAGACTTCTCCCCATCAAGGTTTCTTAAGACAGTCTTTCAAAACAGCAAGAAAAAAAACCCTACACTTTTTGCTGCTGAATTTCAGTAATACAATGTGGGACTTTGAGGCGAGTGGCGTGGTGGCCTAATGGTGAAGACACTCGCTTCCCACTCGGAAGGTTGAGAGTTCAATCCTAAGTAGCAACAGATGTTTCTCTCTCCTAGGGTACAAAGAAAAAATACCTGTTGCAAACTCCGTGTGGCATCAGGAAGGGCATCCAGCCAGTAAACGCTCAGCTGCATCCAGTCACCACAACTATGCAGGGTTACAGGCTCCTAAAAAGGGAGTCGTGTGGGGCTTTGAGGGTGAGAAGGAGCACAGACTGTAGGGATAAAAATGGGCAGAATTTGCTTTCCATGGCCCCTACCCCCAGCAAGTTGCAACCATCTTCCATACGGAGTTTTAAAAAATACTGAGAGGGCCTTGCGTTGAAATTTCACATGGAGGTTAGCAGAATCTTGCAATGTGTGTGTGTCTCTGTGTGTGTGTGTCTGTGTGTGTGTGTGGTGTGTGTGTGTGCGCATTTATGTACCGTATTTTTCGGAGTATAAGACGCACCTTAGTTTTGGGGGAGGAAAACAAGGGATACCCTTGAAGAGTATCCGGAGACTTCAGCTGGTGCAAAATGCGGCTGCGCGTGCTGTGGTGGGTGTGCCAAGGTACACCCACGTGACACCTGTACTCCGCCAGGTGCACTGGTTGCCCATCGGTCTCCGGGTCCAATTCAAGGTGTTGATCACCATCTTTAAAGCCCTTCATGGCTTAGGACCAGGTTATCTCCAGGACCGCATTCTGCCTCATACTTCCCTTCGACCGGTTAGGGCCCACAGAGTTGGCCTCCTCCAGGTCCCGTCGGCCAAGCAATGCCGGCTGGCGGGCCCTAGGGGGAGAGCCTTCTCTGTGGCCGGCCCCGTGCTCTGGAACCAACTTCCCCCAGAGACCCGAACTATCCCCACTCTGCTGGCCTTCCGGAAAGCTGTTAAGACATGGCTTTTCCTGCAGGCTGGGGGCAGAGCTTAATCCACTCGAGCTCACCCCCAAGTATGTATAAAGTTGAATGGATGTTAGATGCTTTTAAGATTACGGTTTTAATTTTTATATCTGTTTTAATGCCTATTTATATTGGTTTCTTGTATTTTTTCTGTTGTACGCCGCCCGGAGTCCTCCGGGAGTTGGGCGGCATATAAGAAACACCAATAAATAAATAAATAAATAAAAAGGCCTCTGCCTCCAAGCTATTTGCCAAACAGTAAACAGCAAACAGCACAGATGATATACACTGTTTGCTGTGTATTTCTGTGCATGTGTGCCTGACCCATAGAAATAGCAAAGAATTGAAGAAATGTACATTATGCCAGAAAGTTTTCTTAAATGTAGTCACACTAACTCTTCCCAATTATTTAAATAGATCTACTCCAAGGTAACTAAACTCTAATACTAAACAGGACATTGTTACATTTCAGACTATACTTGTACAGAGCTGTTAAAATTAATTAAAATTTCTGGATGTATACATTATTCTCTATTATTTAAAAGAAAATACAATAGCACTGGGCCTCTTCAGAGCAAGCATTTATTTTAAAAACCTTCTTTATTTTGTTAAGTTGTCTAGATTTACAGGGGTCTCCAACCTTGGCAACTTTAAGACTTGTGGACTTCAACTCCCAGAATTCCACAGCCAGCAAAGCTAACAAAGCTGGCTGTTGAATTCTGGGAGTTGAAGTCCACAAGTCTTAAAGTTGCCAAAGTTGGAGATCCCTGGCTCTAGAACAATAATAAAGCAGTCTTTAAAAAGTAAGTCTAATAATTTGAACATTCTACAGACATTTAGTTATTCACTTACCCACTTCCATCCAGTTCAGCAAAAAATAAAAACCTGGGTGTCTCTGCCAGCTAATTGCCTCTTTGTAGTTAGTTTCACTTTCATTTTTCCACGTGTCAGCTGTAGATCGGGAAACTGCTACTGACTTGCTTGGCTTTGCAGGCTCTTCCCTCTTTCCTGCAAGCAGGTAAATTGCTGGAAGACAGAGGCCAAAGGGTGGGGGTGGGTGGGTGGGGCTACATTCGGTGTATAAGACGCACCCAAGTTTTCACCCTCTTTTGGGGGGTAAAAAAGTGTGTCTTATACTCCGAAAAATACGGTATGTATATGTTTTGTCTTTTATGTTTTATGTATTTTTAAAATTATTTAATAAAAACTATTTAAAAAACAAACAAAGAAGAAGGGACTCAGCTGCAATTCAAGGAGGTAGCCCATCAACAATACTTGAGTAAAAAGTGGAGCTATGATGCACTTTTGACCCACGATTTGGTTTCCGATGACATGCTAGAGCTTATCAAGACTGGACAGTGTTTTGCACAAAGGAGGCAGGGATTAAAAGCCTCGCCTGAATGCAGCATAATGGCAATGATATCTAAACAAAGCTGGACTCTATGTTCTTCTATAGAACATAGAATAACAGAGTTGGAAGGTACTTTGGAGATGGATAAAGAGACAGACGGACAGACAGACAGACAGACAGACAGACAGACATGTAGGGAGAGAGAGAGAGAGAGAGAGAGAGAGAGAGAGAGAGAGAGAGAGAGAGAGAGAGAGAGAGAGAGAGAGAGAGAGAGAGAGAGAGAGAGAGAGAATTTCTGTACATACAGGCAGAACACCGTGGCATAAATATTTGGACTGAGCACCAGAAAGGAGAAATTATTTGCTATTCCGCATGGCAGAGGCGCAAAGGGAATCTATTAAAATGCTTTGAGATCCAAGGGCAAGCCAAGCAGCATTCTTTCACCCTGGATTTATGCAAATAAAGGAGAGGTGTGCGACCCACCCACACATGCAATGAATGCAATTCTTCTTTTAGAAATTACCGCCAGGGACTTTATACGCTTTGCAGTATCTTGGATTGCCAGCTTCGGAATCCACTTCAAATCCTCCACCCACGGTGGCATCTTCAGGCCGGTTCAGAAGAGAATTGGAGAATGGCATTCTGTAGAGTAGTTTGGACTGAGCCCCATCATTACTCCATTAGTTGGATCCATCTCTCTTTTACGCAAGGTTTCAATGGACCAGCAGTCCCAAAAACTGAAAAGAAAAAAAAAGAAAGCCAGGTCTTCGCTAAACTCTAGGACAGATGACACCAAGCACATCTGTATCTATAAAAGAATAAGAGAATAAGAGGTGGAAGGGACCTTGGAGGTCTTCTAGTCCAACCTAGAGCCCTAGACCATTTCATACAAGTGGCTGTCCAGTCTCTTCTTAAAAGATGCTTCAGTGATGGAGCATCCACAACGTCTGGAGGCAAGCTGTTCCACTGGTTTATTGTTTTCACTGTCCGGATATTTCTCCATAGTTCTAGGTTGGTTCTCTCTTTGTTAAATTTCCATCCATTACGCCTTGTCCTGCCTTCAGGTGCTTTGGATGTGCATCGACTGGAAACCCTTCACTTTATGACCACCATTGGGTCCATAAATTGTCATTGCTAAGCAAGGCGATTAAGTGAGTTGCACCCAATTTTACAACCTTTGTGGGGGGGGGCAGTTGCTAAGCAAATTGCCGCAGTTATGTAAATCACGTTAAGTGAATCCACCTTGCCCCATTGACGTTGCCTGTCAGAAACCGGCTGGGAAGGTCACCAAGGGCACTCGTGCCACACCAAGCGCCCAAATTTTGATCACGTGACCGTAGGGATGCTGCAATGGGATGTAAGCGCAAGGATCAGTTGTAAGTCACTTCCTCCCATCTTGCTGAGACTTCACAGTCGCTAAATAAATACGGTAGTGATACGTCCAGGACTCTTTGTAAGTATGCCATTCTGCAGTGAATGTGTATAGGGCCGTGATGGCGAACCTATGGCACGCGTGCCACAGGTGGCACGCAGAGCCCTCTCTGCGGACACACGAGATGTTGCCCCAGCTCAACTCCACCGCGCATGTGCGCATGCCTCCAGCTGGCCAGCTGGTTTTCGGGTCTCTGCTGCACATGCGCAGGGGGAGGGGGCATGCGGGAGATGCGCACACATGTGTGGGGCCCCAGAATGCATGTGGTGGTCATGCACGCATGCACAGGGATTGTGCATGCATGCGCAGGGGTTGTGCGTGCATGCATAGGGTTGTGCATGCATGCACGGGGATGGGGCACATGCAGGGGGATCATGCGTGCATGCACGGGGGTGGGGGAGCACAGGGGGGTCATGTGCTCATGTAAGGGGGTCGTGGGTCATGCTGAGGGGTCGCACGTGCATTCACGGGGGCGGGGCATGAGGGGGTTGCGTGCGCATTGAATTATGGGTGTGGGCATGCATGCGCATGCTTTCGGCACACAACAACAAAAAGGTTAGCCATCATTGGTATAGGGGTTCCTTTGGGCAGTCACATTCCCCTACCTCTGTTTACCAAAAAAGAGTTTGATGGCCTGTCAGTCTTGACATGCAATTGAGACTCTGCTTGTTTTTATGCCTATCATGTGTGCAGTGTGCTTAAAAAACAAATGTATCTTTGAGGACACCGCGGCAGCTACCATCTTGACTTTTTTGACAGGAGAATATTTGTGCCTTCACTGTTACACTTTTTTCCACTTGCTGTCCATTGCTTTTAGCGTCCTACAGGTAGTCCTCGATTTACAACGGTTCCTTTAGTGCCCGTTCAAAGTTACCACGGCCCTGAAAAAAGTGACGTGTGAACCATTACGATGTTGCAGCCTCTCCAGGGTTGTGATCAGCATTGGCAACTGACTCAGACTTACGACGGTTGCAGTGTCCCGCGGTCAGGTGAACATCTTTTGCGACCTTCTGATAAGCCAAGTCAATAGGGAAGCCTGGTTTACTTAACGACCAGGTTACAACTTTAGAACGGCAGGGATTCACTTAACAACGGTGGCAAGGAAAGTCGTAAAATGGGGCCAAACTCACTTCACGAATGTCTCACTTAGCAACAGAAATGTTGTGCTCAATTGTAGTCATAAGCCGAGGATTATCTGTTCTTCAGTTCACAATTTTCAATGGCTGCCTCTGAATTCCATTCCATGTAAAGTTTATACCAAACCTCCTTTGTCGCTGACAGAACGCTGAATTCTAGCAAGGTAGAAAATAGGATGCAACATATTATTTACCTGGAGTTAATCTACTGAACCTAACCTAGGTGTGCGTGAGTATCATAAAAATCAAACCGGCAAGCTAGGGTTGTTGATAAAGTCTTTTGTTTGCAGAGACGTTTTATGAAAAATCTATAATTTTAGATAAGGTTCCTCCATTTTACTGTTCTGACAATTATAAGGAAATAAAACAGAACAGAGTAGTAACGGCAGATGCCTTTCCCCCCATTTATCTGATTCAAGCTGGAAATGTAATCTGTTTTTCTTTGGGTAAATCTGTATTCCTTTTCCAAATGGTTATTTATTTATGGAAGCTGAATTTAATGGATTTGCAGAAACTAAATCATCGAGATTGAATGGGACACAGTTGCTAGCCTGCCTTGCTGGGAGTTTATATTTCGAGTGTGTGTCTTCTCCTACCAAAGAGAGGACATTTTGGTACAACTTAATGATTTGAAATGTTCATTTATGGGGAAAGGAAATATTGACATTCTGATAGGAACATAATGTTCTCTTCTTCTCCTGTTTGTGATTTAAAAGCCAGTCTGAACAATCTTCACTTATCAGTGCCTTCTTATTGTGGATAAAACTGATTGAAGGTACAAAGTGTGTGTGTGTGTGTGTGTGTGTGTGTGTGTGTGTGTGTTTAAAGTGTGCTCACAGCTCTTGAGAAGCACAAATAAACTCAAAAAACAAAAGTATTTTTTAAAAGAAGTCATTTACCCATTTAATAGACAAATCTCTTCAGCCTCAGTTCACCATGTTTTTGACTTAGGAAAGGAAATATATTTATTTAGTGTTCTTTTATTTAGTGTTCTTATATGCCGCCCTACTCCCTGGGGACTCATGTAAAGAACAACTGTAAAACAATATTAATAAATTAATAACAATTTTAAAAGATTTAAAAACATACAAACCATACATACATAGGGGAGACCTAAGGTATTCAATGGTCTCTGAATCACCCCACCTGCAGGAAGAGCCATGTCTTAATAGCTTTTCTGAAGGCCAGCAAGGTGGGGATAATTCGGATCTCTGGGGGGAGTTGGTTTCAGAGAACAGGAGCCCCCACAGAGAAGGCTCTCCCCCTAGGCCCCGCCAGCCGACATTGTTTGGTTGAAGGGACCTGAAGGAGACCAACTCTGTGGGATCTAACCAGTCGAAGGGAGATGTGAGGTAGGATGCGGTCCCGGAGGTAACCTGGTTCTAAGCCATGTAGGGCTTTAAAGATGATAATCAACACCTTGAATTGCGTCCGGAGACTAATGGGCAACCAATGCAGCTGGCGGAGTATGGGTGTTATGTGGGTGTATCTTGAGACACCCACCACAGCTCGCGCAGCCGCATTTTGCACCAGTTGGAGTCTCCGGATACTCTCCAAGGGTAGCCCCATGTAGAGCGCATTACAGTAGTCCAGTCGAGAGGACTACTGTAACAAACATACTACCTAGTTATTACCTTTAGCATATGGGGTTGGTTTCATGGTGGCAAAACTTCATATTTTCATTGTAAGAATTTCAAATCCTTGTGCAATAGAATAATTACTTGGTGGTCTGTTAAATTGCAGCTGGAGAGCAAGGCTGCAATCCCTTGCATGGCTAACAGAGGGCACCTAAAATATATTGATAAGAGTTTGCTGCCATCTAATGGCCATTTAAAGCTTTGCAGCCCCCGTCTGTATACTCCTCAGTCAGCTGGGGAATTCTGGGAGTTGGAGTCCACATATCTTAAAATTGCAAAGTTTGAACTACACTGTCCTAATTAAAGGATTAATTAGGCACTCTGAGACAAGCAGGCAGAAATCTTGGGGAATTTAGAGGGATGAGCAGTTTCAAGAAAAGAGTTTAAAAGTTTTTAACAGTCAAACAGGGCAAAAAGAGAGAAAACATATCAACAATCTTTTAAGAAAAGGTAAGCAATCATTCTGTAATTAAGCAAGTCGATTAGAGAGCAACTGTAATGTATCTATTTTCTCAGATGATATAATACAATAATTTAAATCTTTGGTTTGATTAAAATACGACCCCTGTGTAAATTACAACTTATAGCAATGCAGACACCATGATCACAGAGAAGGAGGAGGCAACCTATTAAAGTAGATTCGTACTTATACGTTCTCTACTCATCATTTTGGGCTGCTGCGGGTAATATGCATCTCTAGACACAAATTTGGGGAAAAAATGATAACCCACTTTCAAATGAGACCATGTTTATTCATCCCCAAATGAAAAAGAAAACCAACCCAACAAAATAAGAGTCCATGAATCTCAAAATTAAAAGAAAATTTGAGAATGATCACCTTTGACCTAGCCCAAAGATGGAGTATGACTGCAGTAACTGCTGACCCCATGCAAAGCTGAGGACCAGGGCCATCCTATGAGGGGAGGTACAGAAAAGGATTGTATAGAGACTAGGACGGGTGTCGGCAACCTGTGGCTCCTGTTAAATTGTGGGCAAAGATCGCAGGAGACAGGCTTCAGAACAGCTCTTTTATTAGCTCACTCAAGCAACCAGCAACTTGCAGTCTGACAGATAGCCCTTTTATAGGAAGCTCTCAGACACAACAACCAATAGCATATGAGCATTCAAACACATGAGCAGGGTGGAACAACAGTTCAGGTAGAGTTCAACTATAAACATAATGACTTACAGTTCAGTCAGAGGTCATCTAGTCAAAACAAGTTTATGGTTCAGTTATAGGTCAGTCAGAACACAACAGCTCTTTCATCCCCCTGCTGTGGATCCCTGTCAGCTGAATCCACCACTTCCTTGCCCCGCCCCGCCCCTCGCCTTCCCCTCCCTGTCGCTCCTTGCCTGGCCTGAGAAGGTAAGGGCGACAGCGGGGGATGGAGACTCACTCAATATTCCAGAGCGGGAGTGAAGCACCCCTGTACTCTTGATTTAAAACAAGAACAAAGAACAACATCAGCAAAAAAAAAAAAAACCCCAACCCTCGCCTGTTTTTGGAAATGGTTCAATTGGGAACACACACACACACACACACACACACACACACACACACACACACACACACACGAGAGAGAGAGAGAGAGAGAGAGAGAGAGAGAGAGAGAGAGAGAGAGAGAGAGAGAGAGAGAGACAGAGACAGAGACAGAGACAGAGACAGAGACAGAGACAGAGACAGAGACAGAGACAGAGAGACAAAGACAGAGACAGAGACAGACAGAGACAGAGACAGAGACAGAGACGAGATGAGAGAGAAAGAGAGACAGAGATAGAGAGAAAGAGAGAGAAAGAGAAACAGAGAGACACAGAGAGACAGAGATATGAGAGAGAGAGAGAGAGAGAGACAGAGACAGAGACAGAGACAAGAGAGAGAGAGAAAGAGAGAGAGAGGAAGAGACAGAGACAAAGAGAGAGAAAGAGAAAGAGAGACAGAGAGAGACAGAGAGAAACAGAGAGATGAGAGAGAGAAAGAGAAAGAGAGACAGAGACAAAGAGAGACAAAGAGAAAGAGAGACAGAGAGAGACAGAGAGATGAGAGATGAGAGACAGAGAGAGAAAGAGAGAGACAGAGAGGGAGAAAGAGACAGGGACAGAGAGAAAGAAAGAGACAGACAGAGAGACAGAGAGACAGAGACAGAGACATACAGAGAGAGAGATACCTGTTTCCCACAGAAAAGAAAACACAGGGAACCAGAAAACCTGGGTAGGTGTGGCTGGGTGGGAATGAGTGACATTGGGTTGGCCACACCCACCCAGGTTTTGTGGCTCCCTGTGTTTTCTTTTCTGTGGGAAAAAGGTCCAAATGGCTCTTTGAGTGTTTAAGGTTTCAGACCTCTGGACTAGTTGATGACATAATAGCAGTGTTCCATTATTTGAGGGGCTGCCACAAAGAAGAGGGAGTCAATCTATTCTCCAAAGCATCTGAAGGTAGGACAAGAAGCAACGGATGGAAACTAATCAAGAAGAGAAGCAACCTAGAACTAAGAAATTTCCTGACAGTGAGAACAATTAACCAGTGGAACAATTTGCCTTTGGAAGTTGTGAGTGCTCCAACACTGGACATTTTAAAAAAGAGATGGGATAGCTATTTGTCTGAAATGGAATAGGGTCTCCTGCTTGAGCAGGGGGTTGGACTAGAAGACCTCCAAGGTCCCTCCCAACTCTAGTTATTCTGTTACCGATATGTCTTGCTGAAGTTACACCAGTAGATCTTATTCTGCAGAGAATTATGTTCAAATGATGCCAGGAGACCAATCCCTTATTACTCAACCGCACTTCAGGAAAAAATGAGAATGCAATCCCGGAAAGACTGCAACTGGATTTTTTTTATTTTTTCATAAAAATCATCCAGGTTTTTTTAAACTATAACTGGGTGAAAGTATAATATATTAATTTAAGGGGAGGAGGGAGCTTTGCTACCAGAAAAAGAGCTCGCAATTCATATCCCTTAGGTGGAAAACAAACCTTGCATACATTGAATGCAAGTTGTATAATTAAATTATTAATACTGACAGTTTATTTTAGTATCAGAAAAAAATGATTTCTTGACTGTAGATACCAAAATGTTTTTCCACTGAACTTGTGTAGTGGACGGTCAGAGGTGATATTCAGCTGGTTCTGACCGGTTCTGGCGAACCTGTAGCGGAAATTTTGAGTAGTTCAGAGAACCGGCAAATACCACCTCTGACTGGCCCCGCCCCCATCTATTCGCTGTCTACCGAGTCCCAGCTGATTGGCTGGGTCTTCTTTTGTTGCCCTGCACAGGAGAACGGAGCCGGAAAGCAGGTTAGTGTGGTGGGGAGGGAATGGGGATTTTGCAGTAACCTTCCCCTGCCACACCCACCAAGCCATGCCCACCAAGCCACACCACACCATGCCCACCAAGCCACGCCCACAGAACCGGTAAAAAAAAATTTGAATCCCACCACTGTCAGGACCGTCCTATATATTTTTCACTAATTTATTCTATTCTTGAAACATTGCACAACAAGCAACTTACAGCGTTCTCTACAGCAGTTTCAGGGGTGAAATGCTCCCGGTTCGGGGGCGCCAGTCGGTCATTGTAGATCCGATAGAGCCGATAGCGATCGCAGCGCAAGCCTTCCCCCACCTGCTTTCCCCGCCTGCCTGGATGCCGCCATTTGGTTTCTTTTTCCCTCTGTGCATGCGCAGAACGCTTTGCACATGCGCAGAGGGAAAAAGAACCCAAATGGCGGTGTCCAGGCGGGCGGGGGAAGCGGGTGGGGGAAGGCTCACGCTGGGATCGCTATCGGCTCTATCAGCTCTACGACGACAGACCGGCCCGCCCGAACCAGGAGCATTTCACCCCTGAAAGGTTATTAAAGTTTTGCCTCTGAATTTTACAGAAAGCATGTTCAATCCTCTAATATTGGGGAAATGGGGGTTTGAAGTACCTGGGATGGTCAGCCCGTCTCCTAATGTCAGAAGGTGTTTTAGCCGAGGCTATCGTCCTGCTACAATTTTTGGCAACTGAAATATAGGTTGTAAAAAGGGTCACACTTAATAAAAATAGCTGCAACCTTTGTGAACAGAATAATTATGGGCTCCTCTTGCTAATTTGCTTGGAGCCCTTGTGGTTTAGACAGCCTTTGATCTATTAATGGCTTGTTCTATCAGAGATGGAAGCAGGTTAATGGTTTTCTAGACAGTAATCAGTTTGCCCTGATTAAGGTTTGGCACTGAACCAATATTATTTTTCTTGCGTATCTCTGCAGCAATTCAATAGGAACAACAACTGCCCCAACAGTGTTTGGCACATCAGCTTTCAAACAAATTGTCCAAAATTATTAATTCACCAGAATTAATGGAGGGAATCCAGCATTAGTAGTTCATAAATCTTTCTGGAATTATTTTCTCCAGGTAATTTTCTTATCTTACAAAAGGCATTGAAACCAAATGTATAGAGCAATGCATTTTTTCAGTTCCACACACCTCAAGCATATATCCTCAGAGGCCCTTGTTTTATTGAATCAGCTCCCACATTTTAGCTTAATTCCCAATGCACTTTAAAATAGAATGCTGGACTGAATAGAATAATATAAACAGAGCACCCATAAAATCAAACTGAAGGCAAGCAAACAAATGAAGAGAAAGCTTAAATAAAATAGCAAGAGAGGAAATTCCGTGCACATGCAGGAGATTCAATGTTGTCCTCCCAATTTTTGCTATGGAAGTTTTTTTTCCCCAAATCTAATTTTGACTACCGTATTTTTCGGAGTATAAGACGCACCGGAGTATAAGACGCACCGGAGTATAAGACGCACCTTAGTTTTGGGGGAGGAAAACAAGGAAAAAAGGCCTCTGCCTCCCAGCAATTTGCCAAACAGCAAATAGCACAGATGATATACAGTTTGCTGTGTATTTCTGTGCATGTGTGCCTGACCCATAGAAATGACAAAGAATTGGAGAAATGTACATTTATGGCAGTATATTAATCCCATAAAGTTTTCTTAAATGTAATTACACTAACTCCTCCCAATTATTTAAATAGATCTACTCCAAACATGACTAAGTCAGGGTTTCTCAGCTGCCTTCTTTTAATATTAATACTTAATACTAATACTTAATACTAAAACAGGACATTTCAGATTATACTTTTACAGATTTTTAAAATTGATGTGGCTTTCTGGAAATATTCTCTGCTATTTAAAAGAAGATACAATAGCACTGGGCCTCTTCAGAGCAAGCATTTATTTTAAAAAGCTTCTTCATTTTTTAAAGTTGTCAAGAACAATAATAAAGCAGCCTTTAAAAAATAAGTCTAATAATTTGAACACTCTACAAACATTTAACAAAATAACATATTAACAGAACCTGCCTCTACCTAGGATAGAACTCACAACCTCCTGATTGTGAGGCAACAGCTCTAGCTCTGAGCCATAGCAGCTATAGCTTGCCTCTTTTCAATTTTAGCAGTCTAATATTGCCAGCAGTTTATCTCCCAGCAATTTGTCACATTACAGCCACCGTAGTTAGTTTCATTTTACCATGTGGCTTGCAAGCCTGTCAGCTGTAGATCGGGAGGCAGTTTATCTCTTCTTGTGCTCTTCTTGTGCTTTGCCCTGTTTGCTGCAAAGAGGTAAATTGCTGGCAGGCAGAGGCCAAAGGGTGGGGGTGGCTGGGTGGGGCTGCATTCGGTGTATAAGACACACCCAGGTTTTCACCCTCTTTTTGAGGGTAAAAAGGTGCATCTTATACTCCGAAAAATACGGTAAGTGCTTTTGAGTAATCTGCCTTCTAGCAAGCAGTTGGAAAAACTAAAAGTAACAGCTCTTAGACTAATCAGAGCTGAAGAAGCTCCTTGGATGAGAAGCGAAAGGTCTTCAAAGAAAAACCAGAAAGTCCAGTTGCCTCTTGAAAAAAGCACCTTTGGGACAACCATGACCTGGATGACTGAGAATCTCCATAGACTCTTAGACTAATGCACAATCAACTTAAAGTCAGCTCAAGATTTAAATTGATTGTGCATTAGAAGAGCAACAAAGTTGAATAGGGGTCTGGAGACTAAAACATATGTTTGCAAGAATTGGGTATGTCTAGTCTAGTGAAAAGAAGGACCAGGGATAACATGATAGCAGTCTTCCAATACTTGAAAGGCTGCCACAAAGAAGAGGGGGTCATCCTATAATATGATTTGATTGCTTATTTGTACCCGGACTATCATTAAGTGTTGTACCTTATGATTCTTGACGAACTTATCTTTTCTTTTATGTACACTGAGAGCATATGCACCAAGACAAACTCCTTGTGTGTCCAATGGAGAGAAGTAAGCAGTGGGGTACCACAAGGTTCCATCCTAGGCCCAGTACTCTTCAATATCTTTATAAATGACCTAGATGAGGGAATAGCAGGAGAACTAACCAAATTTGCAGATGACACCAAGCTGGCAGGAGTAGCAAACACCCCAGAGGACAGACTCAAAATCCAGAGGGACCTTGACAGACTCAAACACTGGGCCCAAACCAATAAAATGAAATTTAACACAGAGAAAAGTAAAATTCTGCACCTAGGCAAGAAGAATCAAAAATACACATACAAACTGGGCGAAACCACACTCAATAGCAGCGATTGTGAGAGGGATCTCAGAGTCCTGGTAGACAGCCAACTAAATATGAGCCAGCAGTGTGCAGCAGCCGCCAAAAAGGCCAACGCAGTCCTGAGCTGCATAAATAGAAGGATACAATCAAGGACCAGAGAGGTACTAGTACCACTCTATAAAGCCTTGGTCAGACCACACTTAGAGTACTGCATCCAGTTTTGGTCACCACACTA
The DNA here is from genome assembly GCA_023053685.1 of Diadophis punctatus similis. Lineage (NCBI taxonomy): Eukaryota > Metazoa > Chordata > Lepidosauria > Squamata > Dipsadidae > Diadophis > Diadophis punctatus. The sequence continues at coordinate 15,198,968 of JALIGW010000017.1, forward strand.
CAAAAAAGACATTGAAACTCTAGAGAAAGTGCAGAAGAGAGCAACCAGGATGATAAAGGGTCTGGAAAATAAAACATACGAAGAGCGGTTGCAGGAACTGAGCTTGGCCAGTCTAGCGAAGAGAAGGATCAGAGGTGACATGATAGCAGTGTTCCAATACTTGAGGGGCTGCCACAGAGAGGAGGGGGTCAGGCTGTTCTCTATGGCACCAGAAAGCCAAACAAGGAATAACAGATGGAAGCTGACCAAGGAGAGATTCAACCTGGAAGTGAGGAGAAACTTTCTGACGGGTGAGAGCGATCAACCAGTGGAACAGCTTGCCAGCAGAGGTCATGAGAGCCCCAACACTTGCGACCTTCAAGGAGAGACTGGACTGCCATCTGTCTCAAATGGTGTAGGAACTCCTGCTTGAGCAGGGGGTTGGACTAGATGACCTACAAGGTCCCTTCCAACTCTAATAATAAATCTAAATCTAAATCTAAATCAATCACACTTGGCCAATAAAAAATTCTATTCTATTCTATTCTATTCTATTCTATTCTATTCTATTCTATTCTATTCTATTCTATTCGATTCGATTCGATTCGATTCGATTCGATTCGATTCGATTCGATTCGATTCTCCAAAGTATCAGAAGGCAGGACAAGAAGCAATGGATGGAAATTAATCAAGGAGAGAAGGAACCTAGAATTAAGGAGAAATTTCCTCACAGCTAGAGCATTTAACCCATGGAATGGCTTGTCTTCAGAAGTTGTGGATAGTCCATCACTGGAAGCTTTTAAAAAGAGATTGAACAACCATTTGTCTGAATGGTATAAGGTCTCCTGCTTGAGCAGGGGGTTGGACTAGAAGACCTCTAAGGTCCTTTCCATCTCTATGTCCATAACCATACATTCTGACCTTAAAATGCATCATCCCAGATGTTCCAAGCAATGGTTTCTTCTTCTGAACTTAAATAACATCAGAAGAGCCCCATTCAAAGTGGGAAAATCCCTCTTCAGGATCACCACATTTTCCTGCAGAGCATCTACTGCACCTTTAGCTCATAACATTTTCTGTCTCTTTCAGGTGAGGATTGAGGTAACAGCCAGATTATTCATTTTCAAATACTGACTAAAATGTCAGTATTCTCCAGTTGGTTTGATCTCATTTCTTTTCTCTGATAATTTTTGGTCTCCTTGGATTGAAGCAATTTTCAGAAAGTTTTAAACCAGCATCCTGTCTCTTGATTTCCCACATTTCCTTAAGTTTACTGAACCCAAGAGACTTATTTATTTTATTTGTTTGTTTGTTTGTCAGACATGTACAAAATAGCAGGTATAGGTATAAACATAAACAGAAGCAAAGTAAGTACAGATAAATGAGGACAATAGGACAGTAAGACAGGGATGGTAGGCACGATGGTGCGCTTATGCACGCCCCTTACAGACCTCTTAGGAATGGGGTGAGGTCGTCAGTAGACAGTCTAAGGTTAAAGTTTTTGGGGTTTGGGGAAGAAACCACAGAGTCGGGTAGTGACTTATCAAAGGAAGTTTCTTAGATATTGGATCTCTGGTCTCACCTCCATTTAAAGATATGTTTAGCTTTAAAAATCCTCTGAATAAGTGTATCTATTCAAAGCCCAAATTTTCCAGCTGTTTTACAGGTCCATAATAAAAGATCTCTTCTTCTTGTTCACATTTCCAGCATAAATTTGAAGTGTCTTGATACATTCTGGACAATGTGCCTGACGTCGTTATACGAGTGGTGTATCATTTTGTAAAAATTCTCTTTAAGATTAGAACATAGTGTGCATTTCAAACCTTTCAACCAGCTATTTTCCCATTGCAATTCTTCCTTTCTTCCAAGATCATCTTCTGTAGTTTCCTTCTGGTGCTGCTTTTGACTTTTTCTTGTTCATTTGCACAGTTACTGCTGGATTCATTAGCACCACAGAGAGACTCTTTATGTCTATTTCTTTCTTAACTAGAGGGTGCAGTCTCTAATTGGCAAGTTCCTCTTATACAATGTGCATATAGTCTACTCTGTAATATTTGACATGAGCACATTAGTCTCGGCTTACATAATTATTCTGCTCCCATCAAGATTAGGGAAAATGTTAAAACCATGAATTGAAAATATGGAGTTCCATATACAGGTAATCTTCGACTTGCGATCACAATTGAGCCCAAAATTTCCGTTACTAAATAAGACAGTTGTTAAGTGAGTTTTGCCCCCATTTTATGACCTTTCTTGCCACACTGCACTTGTTAAGTTAGTAACATGATTGTTAAGTGAACCTGGTTTCCCTATTCCGTTTGCTTGTCAGAAGGTCACAAAAGTTGATCAAAGGATCCCGGGACACTGCAACCATCATAAATACATGCCAGTTGCCAAGTGTCTGAATTATAACTATGGGGATGTTGCAACGGTTGTAAGTGTGAAAAATGGTCATAAGCAGAGGTGGGTTCCTCCCAGTTTGGACCGGTTCACCCGAACCGGTAGCAAACTGCTGGTGATGTCACGATGATGTCACAGAACCGGTTCAGTTGATGCCGATCCGTGGACGCCGCCATCTTTTTTTGAATTTTTTTTTGAATTTTTTTTATTGGGGGGGATTTTTTTCCGGGTTTTTTTCTTCTGCGGATGTGCAGAAGCTGAGTTTCTGGCACTGCGCATGCATCGCCATCTTGTTTTCGGCTTTTTTATTTATTTATTTTTTATTTTATTTTTCGGCACTGCGCATGCATGCGCGCACCCACGAGGCATGGCCACGTGGCGCGGGAGGAAGCGAACTGGCAACGAGGTAAGTTAGAACCCACCCCTGGTCATAAGTCACTTTTTTCAGTGCCATTGTAACTTTGGGTGGTCACTAAATGAATGGTTGTAAGTCAAGGACTACAGTGGTACCTTGGCACCACTGACTGCTTCAAACCTCGTCACATTTTGACACAACAATGTTTGGTACTTGAAGCACTGCGATAACAAGAGGGGGGTGGGCACAGAGGGCGGACAGGAAGTCAGCCATGATGGGGAGATAGCTAACATAGGAAAAGGGAGACGACCACCGAGGATAGACAGGAAGTCAGCCATGATGGGAAGGTTGCTGATGTAGGAAAAGGGGGACGACCACAGAGGGCAGACAGGAAGTCAGCCATGATGAGAAGGCTGCTGATGTAGGAAGAGGGGGACGACCACAGAGGGTTGACAGGAAGTTGGCCATGATGGGAAGATTGCTGCAAAAGGAAGTGGGGAACGGCCATAGAAGGGGGACAAGAAGTCAGCCATGCTGGGAAGGTTGCTGACATAGGGAAAAAGGACAGACAGGGAATCCTTCCTGGCCAACACAATGGGTCACGTGGTAAGTCACATGATTTGTTTGGCACTTGTAGTTTTTAGAATTTGTTGCGCCTGCCAGAATAAATTAATCACAAGTACCGAGGTACCACTGTTTACCTGTCTAATATTGGCTTCCCCTTTTAATCAACCCTCCATGTTTTTCTTCTATGTCTTCTACCTTCCTCCCAACCTCACACACAAAATAAAATATAATTCAGGAAAAGAAGACAGAATCGCTGCACATTTTCAGGAGCAGGATTTTTAAAATTATTATTATTATTATTATTATTATTATTATTATTATTATTATTATTATTATTATTATTATTATTATTATTATTATTATTATTATTATTATTATTATTATTATTATTATTATTATTATACAATTGTATCACAGCGGCCAGTTGTTTCGCCGGATTTGGCATTGATTACTAGTCGAGCCCCACCCAGGGGCCTAGGAAGTCGTAATGTATTTTCGAAGTATATGTGCAGAACCGAGCAGTGCGGCTTTCTGCATTTGACTGATGGTGATTTTGTCAATTTTGAGCTGTTTTAAATGTAATTCCAGTGCTTTTGGGATAGCACCCAGTGTTCCAATCACCACTGGAATTACCACTGCTGGTTTGTGCCATAATCGTTGGATTTCGATTTTTAAGTCCTGGTATTTTGCGATTTTTTCGTGTTCCTTTTCATCGACCTTGCTATCTCCTGGTATTGCAATGTCAATTATAGTCACCTTGTTGTTCTCGACCAGCGTGATGTCTGGTGTATTATGCGCCAGTACCTTGTCTGTTTGTATACGAAAATCCCACAAGATCTTGACCATCTGATTTTCAGTGACTTTTTCAGGCTTGTGTTCCCACCAGTTTGTAGCAGTATGGATGTTATAATTTTTGCATAAATTCCAGTGGATCATTTGTGCAACAGAGTTGTGTCGTAATTTGTAATCAGTCTGCGAGATTTTCTTGCAGCAGCTGAGCACATGGGCTACAGTTTCATCAGCTTCCTTGCATAATCTGCATTTAGCATCATTTGAAGATTTATCAATTTTGGCCTTTATGGCATTTGTATGAATTGCCTGTTCTTGTGCGGCCAGGATCAATGATTCTGTTTCTTTCTTTAAAGTACCAGATGTTAACCATAACCAAGTTTTTTCACTGTCCACTTTGTCTTTTATTTTTTCCAGAAATTGGCCATGTAATGCTTTATTTTGCCAACTCTCCATTCTTGATTTTATCACATTTTTTCTGTATTCTTGTTTCGTCTGTTGGACCTTCAGTAGATTTTTGTTCTTTACTTCAATTAATAGATGTTCTTGACTTTCTTTTAAATAATCCGCCAATGCATGCTTTTCTTCTTCAACTGTTTGCTTTACTTGTAGTAGTCCTCTGCCACCTGATTTTCTGGGCAGGTAAAGTCTATCAGTGTCACTACGTGGATGTAAACTGTAGTGCATTGTCATTAGTTTTCTGGTGTTTCGGTCCAAAATGTCCAAATCAGCTTGTGTCCAGTTAATTATACCAGCCGTGTATCTTATGACTGGTATTGCCCAGGTATTCATGGCCTTGATGGTGTTTCCACCATTTAATTTAGATTTCAAAATTTTCCTAACTCTTTTGGTGTACTCTCTTCTGATGATAGTTTTCACTTCTCCATTTCTGCTGTTATCCAACTGCAGAATGCCCAGATATTTATAGGCTTCATTTTGACTGTATTTAATTAATTGGCCATTGGGCATTTCAATTCCGTCACATGTAGTGATTTTGCCCCTTTTCATAGATACAGTGGCACATTTTTCCATGCCAAACTGCATTGAGATATCTGTGCTGAATATTAGGACTGTGTTGGTCAGTGATTGGATTTCTATTTCTGACTTTCCATACAGTTTCAAATCATCCATATACAATAAATGTGAAATTTTTTCAGCGTCTTTGGCTATTTGGTATCCAAGTTTCATTTTTTTTAAGATTATTGATAGTGGGATCATTGCGATGATGAAGAGGAGGGGTGAAAGTGAATCTCCCTGAAAAATTCCTCTCTTGATATTAACCATTCCATAGTTCTCATTCCCTACTGCCAACTCAGTTCTCCATTGTTTCATCGCTTTTTCAGTGAATGATGTAATATTTTTGCTGATGCCAATAGTTTCTAAGCTATTATTATTATTATTATTATTATTATTATTATTATTATTATTATTATTATTATTATTATTATTATTATTATTATTATTATTATTATTATTATTATTAAAAAAGGTTAATATACAAAACTCCAAAAAATTGAAAAGAAAAAACAAACACAAAACAAGCAAGGTGTTAAAAAGTGCATTATAAAACAAAGAAAATCAGTGTATTTATCCATATTCAAGTAGGGGGGATAATATGTGTTTAGGTGTTAGGGTTTTTCAATGCACTTTTTTTTAAATGCCATGTTTGCTTTGAGCAGGTTTCCTTGTCATTAGAATCTTTTTAAAGATGGGAGGAAGGCAGAAACCAACAATGCAAGAGATTAAGGCATCTCAAGGATTGTGTAAAATTGACAGTCTATTATATTTAAGTGTGAAATTGTTTTACGGCTGCTGTCTTTTGCTGACCTTACAGACAGAAAGAGGATATAATGGAACAGAGAAAAATCCCTACTGGACTGAGTTGTATTTCCAGGAGACAAAAAAAGAGAGAAGAATTCAGGATTCTTGCTAAATATACACATATTTGTTGTCCTTGGAAGTTAATCCTTAAAAAGAAAGTCATAAAAGTACAGGTAGTCCTCAACTTACAACAATTCATTTAGTGACCATTCAAAGTTACAACGGCACTGAAAAAAGTGACTGATGACTGTTTTTCACACTCATGACCACCATCCCTGTGGTCATGTGATCAAAATCCAGATACTTGGCATCTGGTTCATATTTATGATGGCTGCAGTGTCCCACGTCACGTGATCACCTTTTGCGACAAAGACAATGGCGAAAGCCAGATTCACTTAACAACCAAGTTACTAACCTAGCAACTGCAGTGATTCACTTAACAACTGTGGCAATCTGTGAACAACAACCTGCAATCTGTGCAAAACAATGTTTAACAAGAAAGAGCGTTTGAAGCAGTGGTGGGTTGATTAACAGATTAACAGAGTTGGAAGGGACCTTGCAGGTCATCTAGTCCAACCCCCTCCCCAAGCAGGAGACCCTTACATCTGCCTCTACCTAGGATCGAACTCACAACCTCCTGATTGTGAGGCAAGAGCTCTACCTCTAGGCCACAGCAGCTGGGTTGCTACCAGTTCACCCCGGTTCGGGCGAACCGGTAGCGGCGGTGGCAGGAGACTCTGCCCACCCACCCAGACATCATCACAGCTGATCTGCGCATGCACATCTCCGAACTGGTAGCAAAGGTAAGTGAAACCCATTACTGGTTTGAAGAATTGATTGAGGAACAGGTGGGCTGCATGGTTGAGCTAAATATCTCTACATCAGGATAAAAAGTTAGAGTGGCCCCATGTCTACTTAAAAATAAGGCCTACTGGTTTCAGTGGGGCTTCCTGCTTAGTCAAAAGTCTTTTCTGTTTGTGTTGATCAAGGAGATAGGAACATTTCTTTATAGAAGCATCTGACCTTTATCAATCTCAGGAAGCTCAGGAGGATCCATCTTACAGAATACAGAATATATAGAAGTATAGCCAGCCAGACAAACAAGTTTAAAAACAGCTTCTACCCATGGGTTGTCAGACAACTAAACACAATATAGCACCACAAACAGATTAATATGACGAATTTCACTGGTGCCAGTGTAGTGTGTAATATGTATATAGTCCAGGGGTGAAATCCAGCAGGTTCTGACAGGTTCTGGAGAACCGGTAGCGGAAATTTTGAGTAGTTCAGAGAACGGTAGCGGAAATTTTGAGTAGTTCAGAGAACTGGCAAATACCACCTCTGGCTGGCCCCAGGAGTGGGGAGGGAATGGAGATTTTGCAGTATCCTTCTCCTGCTATGCCCACCAAGCCATGCCCATCAAGACACACCACGCCCACCAAGCCACGCCCACAGAACCAGTAGTAAAAATAAATTGGATTTCACCACTGGTACATACCATGATATAAGATCATACACCAGAGTAATATACATGTTGCACAGAATATGACATACATATGGAAATGTATGACAAGGGTTTCCCCCCCAACTACTTGTATAAGGATTATTCTTTATATTATTCATGTTGTCTTGAATATTCTTGTATGGACTGCACCAGACGAGGCTAAACCAATTTCGTTGTATACATGATGTACAATGACAATAAAGGCTTTGACCCTGAACTTTGAATAAAAGAGTTGGAAGGAACCTTGGAGGTCTTCTAGACCAGTGTTTTTCAGCCTTTTTTGTGCAAAGGCACACTTTTTTCATGAAAAAAATCACGAGGCACACCACCATTAGAAAATGTTAAAAAAATTTAACTCTGTGCCTATATTGACTATATATAAAGTAATTCTCTTGAATAGGAATCAAATAAACAAAAAGAAATTATTTTTTAATTGTTCATATTTCTGTTTACTTACTCAGTGCGAAACCTGGGCCTGTTTTTCTGAACACAAAGCTGATATTCTGGCAGGAATCAAAGAAAGACACACACGTAGCTCTTCATCAACAGCTCTCAGTCTCTCTCTGTCTTTAGTTTTTATAGCAGTCAGGCTTGAAAAGCTCATCTCACACAGATATGTAGTGGAAAATGGGAGCAATGTCAAAATAGCTTTGTTTGCCAGAACGGGGAACTCCTTGGCAGTATCCAACCAAAAACTGTCCAAAGGTAGATCAGCAAATCTTAGCTTGAAACCACGATTTTGTCTCAGTTCAGTTAGTTCCTCCTGCTCCTGTAAAGTCATGTCCTTTCCACCAATTGATGCTGAGCTAAAAGGGTCCCTAACCCAGTCAAGACATTCAGTGGAGACTGAAGAGAAATAAAATGACAACTTCTCCTCGAGAGTTTTTAAATGTTTAACTATTATCTCACACAGTGCAGCAGTGTGAACACCTTGCCATTGTTTGGTGAGTGTGAACATTTCAAGATTGCCACTTTCCACGTGTTGATGCCAGAGTTGCACCTTTGAACGGAATCCATTTATTTTATCTGTACTTGTAAGCAGGTTTTCATTTCGGCCTTGCGTTCGTGTATTCAGTTCATTCAGATGATGAAAAATATCTGCCAGGTATGCCAGCCTTGCACACCACTCATCACTTGCAAGCAGCTTTGCGTAATCTGACCTCTCATTTGTCAGAAACACTTTAAGTTCCTCCCGCAGCTCATACACACGAACCAAGACCTTGCCATGCGACAACCACCGGACCTCCGTATGAAACAGCAAGGTTTTATGCTTCGCTCCCATCTCCTCACACAAAGCTGCAAATATGCGACTTTGCACGGGTCGTGACTTTACAAAGTTTACCATGCGCACAACATTATCCAACACAGGAACTAGGTCTGCTGGTAAGGTCTTGGCTGCGAGGGCCTCACGGTGTAAAAAACAATGTGTAACAATCACATCTGGATTTCTTTCCTTCACTCTGCTTACAAAGCCTTTGGTGTGCCCGACCATGGCTGCAGCTCCATCGGTGCAGACACTTGTGCAGTTTTCCCACTTAAGTCCTCCTTGTTCAAGGTATTCTGATGTGACCCGAAAAATTTCTTCTCCTGTTGTTTTTTCTGGCAATGCCTTGCAAAAAAAGAAGTTTTCTCTAATTGCATCACCATCCACAAAACGCACATTGGCCAAAAGTTGAGCATGTCCACTGATATCAGTAGACTCGTCAAGTTGCAATGCAAATTTCTCACTGATACGGATCTTTTCCAAAACCACACTTTTGATGTCTGCAGACATGTCATTAATACGTCTGGAAATTGTGTTGTCTGAGAGTGGGACTTTGGCTATTTCCTTAGCTGCTTCAGGTCCTAGCATCTCCTCTACAATAGCTTTGCAGGCGGGAAGTATTAATGTCTCTGCCACAGTGTGCGACTTTTTTGACTTGGCTATAAGTTCAGCAACTTGATAGCTAGCTTTAAGAGCTCTTTCATTTACCTTTGTGGTTTTTCTCATGAAAGTTGCCTGTTTCTCCGTGTTTTCACGCAGGCGAACAAAATAGTCCGCATTCTTATTTTGAAGCGAAGGGTGTTTCGTTTGGAGATGGCGTTTAAGTTTACTTGGGACCATAGCACTGTTAGATAGCTTTTCACCACACACCACGCACAGTGGAGTTGGTTTCTTTGCATCTCCAGTGAAAGTAAATCCAAATGAAATATAGCTTTCGCTATATTGCCTTGTGCCAGAGAATTTGCTTGAGCTAACCATCTTTGCTTTCTTTTGATCCCCACTCATACTTGGGCTCTCATCTGGCTGCGAATTTTGTTCAGAGTCCAGTTCTTTCCTTTTCAAAAACTTGTCCATCACTGCAGTATCTGCTCCTGTCTCACTGTCACTCAGTACTTACTGCACTTGTCTCCTCTTTAAACAGGAGGCCAGTTCACGGTCCCACAGACCGTTGGAGGGCCAGACTATAGTTAAAAAAAAACTATGAACAAATTCCTATGCACACTGCATATATCTTATCTTGCATATATCTTATTTTCCCCCACATTAGGTTGGCAGTATAGTTACCCCCACATTAGGTTGTAGTTCCCCAACATTATGTTGTAGTTCCCCCACATTAGGCCCAGTATAGTCCCCCACATTAGGCCCAGTATAGTCCCCCCACATTAGGCCCAGTATAGTCCCCCCACATTAGGTCCAGTATAGTCCCCCCACATTAGGTCCTGTATAGCGTATGTAAATTTTAAAATATAGAGTTTGGGATATACTCACCGTATAAGACTACCCCTCCTACCATCTTTCTTTTTCTTTCTGTCTTCCTTCCTTCCTAACATCACTTTCTGTCTGTCTTTCTTTCTTTCTTTTTCTTTCCTTTTTCTGTCTGTTTTCCTTCCTTCCTAACTTCTTTCTGTCTGTCTGTCTGTCTGTCTGTCTTCTTTCTTCTTCTTTCTTTCCTTCCTTCCTTCTTTCTTTCTTCCATCTTCCTTCCTTCCTAACATCTTTCTTTTTCTTTCTTTCTGTCTTCCTTCCTTCCTAACATCTTTCTTTTTCTTTCTTTCTGTCTTCCTTCCTTCCTAACATCTTTCTTTTTCTTTCTTTCTGTCTTCCTTCCTTCCTTCCTAACTTCTTTTCTTTCTTCTTTCTTTCTTTCTTTCTTTCTTTCTTTCTTTCTTTCTTTCTTTCTTTCTTTCTTTCTTTCTTTCTTTCTTTCTTTCTTTCTTTCTTTCTTTCTTTCTTTCCTTCCTTCCTTCCTTCCTTCCTTCCTTCCTTTCTTTCTTTCTGTCTGTCTTCTCCTTCCTTCCTTCCTTCCTTCCTTCCTTCCTTCCTTCCTTTCTTTCTTTCTTTGTCTGTCTTCTCCTTCCTTCCTTCCTTCCTTCCTTCCTTCCTTCCTTCCTTCCTTCCTTCCTTCCTTCCTTCCTTCCTTCCTTTCTTTCTTTCTTTCTTTCTTTCTTTCTTTCTTTCTTTCTTTCTTTCTTTCTTTCTTTCTTTCTGTCTTTCTGTCTTCTCCTTCCTTCCTTCCTTCCTTCCTTCCTTCCTTCCTTCCTTCCTTCCTTCCTTCCTTCCTTCCTTCCTTCCTTCTGTCTTTCTCCCTGCAGGAGGAAGAAGGAACCTCTGTGGCCTTCGAGTGGGGGGGGGCTCAAAAACGGCCACGGCGGCATCCCTGCTGTTCTCCGGCCAAGCGGCCGAAGGAGCCCTGGAGCGCCGACGCCACCCTGCATTTCGGTCTTTTTGGTCTTGCCCGGCAGCCTGCTGGGAAGGCTGCGACGCATGGGAGGGAAGGAGCTGCTATTGCCATTCCGGCGTGTTTCCCCGGTCACTGGCTGCACCGGGGAGCCCGCGTCCTTGTCAACATTGCAGACGCTGCACACGCGGAAGGCACCACGGAGCAGAGGCGCCTGGCGAGTGAGGCGCCTGCCCGTCTCTTGCCTTAGTATTTAAAAGAATGAGAGGCGGGCGGACGGGCGGGAGACGCGGGCAGGAGCCTTCCCCCGATGCCGCCACTTGCCTCACTCGCCAGCCGTCTCTTGCCTTAGCATTTAAAAGAATGAGAGGCGGGCGGGCGGGCGGGAGACGCGGGCAGGAGCCTTCCCCCGATGCCGTCACTTGCCTCAACACTTACCACGTTGACAGCGCGCGTCCTCCTCGCTGCTCTGGTCCTCCGCGATTGTTGCTATCGGCGCACGCATGGGACATCAGTGACGTCCCTGCGTGCGCTACCTCCCGGCGGTCCCCGCGTTTTAAAGTAAACGTGGGGCTGCAGGGACTTAATAGAGGCATCTCTGTGTCCCGAAACCAACTTTCGGGACACAGAGATGTCCCGTAGCAAAAACACCCGGCAGGTGTTTTTCCCACGGCACACCTTACACTATGTCACGGCACACTAGTGTGCCGCGGCACAGTGGTTGAAAAACACTGTTCTAGACCAACTCCCTACACAAGAAGGAGACCCTATGCCATATTCCAGACAAATGGTTGTCCAATCTCTTCTTTAAAACCTCCAGTGATGGACCACCCACAACTTCTGAAGGCAAGCCTTTCCACTGATTAATAATTCTCACTGTCAGGAAATTTCTCCTTAGTTCTCATTTGGATCTCTCTGTCACGATGTGAATAATTGCCAGTTGTGCATCTCTACTATTTTTGTATTTCTTGTATTTCTAATCAAGCAGACATGTGATATGTTTTACTACGCATGCGTGCATTCCAGGAGTTTTGTCACCTCCCACCTCCCTTCTTCTTCGAAGCCTCGCCCGAGGCAGATGTGAAATACTTAGCTGAGAAGATGTAGCTTATTAAGGGTTTATTCTTTTGTTATTTTTGTACTGAAATAAACATTTTGTTAATTAGAATTGAATCTCGGTTTTATTTTCTAAGTACAAATGACTTCAGGGAAGCAAGAGTCTAAATCGCCTCTTGATAGGAAAATTCCTATCTGACACTCTCCTTGATAAGTTTCCATCTATTACTTCTTTCCTGCCTGCAGGTGCTTTGGAGAATAGGTTGACCTCTTCTTCTCTGTAACAGCCTTTCAGATATTGATTAATCCTCAGACGAGAGTCCAAAACAGGAGGCTAAACTGGGAAGAAGGAGCAGCACACTTTCATACTGTTGAAAGTCCATGAGATCACCAGAAATGAAGGACATAGGACCTCTAATCTATGCTTTTTGCACACAAGGCAAAGTACTCACTTCTACCTGTATTGCTGATCATTTCCCATGGGAGACTAATTCAAGAAGATAGGAAGTCTCAGATGTTTTTTCTGTCATCTGATTCCTGCCTGCAAGTCTTTTTAGAGAGAGGGTGATTCTGTAAGGACATTGGGGTTCTGCTAAGGTGCTTCTCTGACTGCCTGGGAATTAATTAATTAATTACTTTATTATTGTCATTGTACGTATATACACAATATACCCATACAACAAAATTCACAAAATACCCAAAGACCAGGCCCAACACACATAACAATCCCCAAAACACACCCCCACCCTCCACAAATTCCCCACCCTGAACCACCCAAACATCCACACAACAGACAAAGTAATGCTGTCCAACCAGGGGCGGGTTGCTCTCTTACCTCGCTACCAGAGCGCTATGCGTGCATCGCCATGTTTGTTGCATGCGCGTGCTTGCTACGCATGTGCGTGCTTGCTATGCATGTGCGTGCTTGCTGTGCATGCGAGCCCTCCGCACAATTTTGCTTCTGCACATGTGTGGAAGCAAAATCTCGCCGAAATCTTGTGAGGGGATGTGCGCATACATGATTTTGGTGACATTTTGCTTCTGCGCATGCAGGGAAGCAAAATCTCGCCAAAATCTCGCATGCACATGCTTCCACGCATGCGCAGAAGCAAAAAAGCCCAAAAATTCTTTTAAAAAGATGGCGATGCGCATGACGGACCGCCGAAGACACCACCGGAGCGGTCACGCACAAATAGAGCCATCTGCTGGCCACTACCGGAACGACAGAGTGGACCGCACTAGTAGGAACCCACCACTGAGTCCAACAGCTCACTGATGGTGACCCTTTAGTTCATTGTTTTTTTTATTCAAAAAGTTTTATTAGTACAAAGTACAAACATTTTTCTCTTTTTCTCCCCCCTTCCCCCCAACCTTCTCCCCTTCCCCCCCATCCTCCCCCCCCGACTTCCCAGAAAAAGCACAGGGTATAATATTCAATAAGCATAAAATTAGAATATACTAACAGATTATAAATTCAGAATTACTCTAGTTCTTTTAACTCCTCGTTATTTAAAACCTTTTAAACACATTCTAAAAATTCAACATATATCATTATTAAATTATTTATATCTTCTTAATCTGATACTTTTTTTGAATATAATCAGTCCATCTACTCCATTCCAATATGTATCTCTCATTTGCCTTTAGTTCATTGTTAAGTGCAATTATAGCTCTGGGATAAAAACTATTCAGAAAACGTGTGGTCCGAGTTTTAATTGTTCTGTATCTTCTGCCAGAAGGCAACAGTCCAAAAAGATTATAAGCAGGATGAGAAGAGTCTCTGAGAATGTTGTGCAACTTCCTCAAACAGCGAGATGCGAAGATATCGTCCAGGGCTGGTAGCTGGAGCCCAATGATATTCTGGGCAGTTTTAATGATTCTCTGTAGAGCTTTTTTGTCCCCTGCAGAGCTGCTCCCATGCCATGCAAGAATTCAGTAAAAGATTTCTGTCTTGATTTAAAAAAAAAAACCAGAAATCTCCTTCCTGCAAGAATCTGTATCTCAAAGCCATGCTTGGATGCCACCTCTAGAGAAAAAAAGGAACTCGTCCACATTTTTCTCCTGCTTGTCATGAGTCTTTTGAAATATGCCATCGTTTCTGAACAGAAAAACATATCCATTTGCTTTCTGTGACAGCCAAAGGTGAATCTGGACTGGGAAAGCTCTGAGCAGTGTAGTGAAGATATACTGGCACCAAGTGGCTGAAAAGCCTGATGCAGACCGGTTTATGTATTTTGCAAATTTTGTTTTTGTTTTTTGAAGTTCATTGACCTTCATGCTGAGCAAGAAGTCAGTTGGGAAGTGTTAAGGGACGAGTATTCCCATAGAGGCAACATCTGAATCTTTTACTTGGAATTCAAACATTTAGAAATAAAGCCGAGATTAAATGTCTAATAGAAAATATTTATTTCAGTATAAAAACAATATAAAACAATAAACCTACATCTTTGCTAATTAACACGACCGTTCTGGTCGAAGGCAAGGCAGAAGTGATGAATGGTGGATTAGGAATGTAGACATGCATAGAACATCATATCACGTGTTCTGCTTGTATTGGAAAGTACCATAATATTAGGATAGGGGTGCATCACCCTGCATAGACTCACAACTGACAATATTCACATCGTGACAGGAAGCTTACAAATGGGGGGGTCACATGATCCCCGGAAGGCATGTAACTGTCAGGAATACACGCAGAGTTGATATTCAGCTGGTTCAGAACGGTTCTGGCGAACCGGTAGCGGAAATTTTGAGTAGTTCGGAGAACCGGCAAATACCACTTCTGGCTGGCCCCGTCCCCGCCCACCCCGCCCCTTCCAGGAGTTCCCACGCGCCCCATTTTCGCTCCCAGGTAAGTGCAGGGAGGCCCACTAGGCCCAAAACGGGGCCTGTTTTTGCTCCCAGGAGGCTGCAGGGAGGCCTAGCCTGTAAGGCTGGGGCACCCAATCGATCTATTCGCTGCCTCCCAGCTGATCAGCGTGGTCAGTCTATTGCTGCCTCCCAGCTGATCACTGGGCCTTCTTTTGTTGCCTTGCACAGGAGAACGGAGCTGGAAAGCAGGTTAGTGGGGTGGGGAGGGGATGGGGATTTTGCAGTATCCTTCTTCCAGGAGTGGGGAGAGAATGGGGATTTGGCAGTATCCTTCCCCTGCCACGCCCACCAAGCCACGCCCACAGAACTGGTAGTAATTTTTTTTTGAATCCCACTGCTGAATATGTGCCAGTTGCCAAGTGACCGAAATCCTGATCACATGATCATGGGGATACAGAGACAGCGGTGTGGAAAACGGTTATGAGTCACGATTGTCAGTGCTGTTGAAACTTTGAATGGACCCTAAACGAATGGTTGCAAGTCAAAGACTATCTATAATACAGAAGTGGTTTGCCATTGGTATTTCTATGGATGAATTCTCCTAGACTCACAATATTTCTGACTTGTCCTCCATCCAAGTACTAGCCAGGTCTAAGCCTGCTTAGCATTTTCAGATCAGCAGAAGTTAGTCACAGCCTAAAATATAGCAGTTCTGTCATAATGCCTATATTCATTTTGGTCTCTTCTCTAGAAAATAGGATGCTTGGAGGAAGGAAAAAATTTGGCATGTGGCTTACTCATCACAGCTAAACTACTGTGTTTTGCAACTTCATTCATTTGTTGTTGCAATTACAAATCAGATATCAACTAAGCAGGAGGCAAGGAAAAGGCAGTGTGAGACATAATTGAATGAAATTTAAAACCAATACTGGGGATGAAACAGTGCTTTTAACAGCTTAGTGCAAAGGATGGGCCCTGGGTAGCATGTAGCTCTGTCTTCTAATGGAGCCTAACATCCAGAGGCATATTAAGTTTGACTGAAGGCTCAAGAACCCACCTCGCAACCTCCATACTTCAGATCTGGAGGGTAGATCTGGCAATATCCCATCTTGTCACAACTATTCCGACATGCATTCTGTTTCTTTTTAAATTGTAGCCATGTTTTCAAAATTGGTCTCAAAGCATAGGAATTAGCCTGAGAAAATTTGATGTTGAGACTCTAGAAAGAGTGCAGAGAAGAGCAACAAAGATGATTAGGGGACTGGAGGCTAAAACATATGAAGAACCGTTGCAGGAACTGGGTATGTCTAGTTTAATGCAAAAAAGGACTAGGGGTGATAAGATTTCAGTGTTCCAATATCTCAGGGGTTGCCACAAAGAAGAGGGGGTCAACATATTCTCCAAAGCACCTGAGGGTAGAACAAGAAGCAATGGGTGGAAACTAATCAAGGAGAGAAGCAACCTGGAACTAAGGAGAAATTTCCTGACAGTTAGAACAATTAATCCGTGGAACAGCTTGCCTCCAGAAGTTGTGAATGCTCCAACACTGGAAGTTTTAAAGAAGATGTTGGATAATCATTTGTCTGAAGTAGTGTAGGGTTTCCTGCCTAAGCAGGGGTTGGAGAAGACCTCCAAGGTCCCTTCCAACTCTGTTATTCTATTCTATTCTATTCTATTCTATTCTATTCTATTCTATTCTATTCTATTCTATTCTATTCTATTCTATTCTATTCTATTCTATCAGTGGAATAGCTTGCCTCCAGAAGTTGTGGGTGCTCCATCACTGGAAGCTTTTAAGAAGAGATTGGACAACCATTTGTCTGAAATGGTATAGGGCTGTGGTGGCGAACCTATGGCCCGTGTGCCAGAGGAGACACGCAGAGCCCTCTCTGCTGGCACGCGCGCTGTCACCCCAGGTCAGATCTCCGTGGTGTTTCTTTCGTGAACTTCTGTTTCCCTGCAAATGGCGAAACAGAAGCTCATGGAAGAAAAAGATCTTACCTCTTGCCGTGCTGCCGGTGTTGGGATGCCCCGCCTCCTGCTGGCCAGCTGGTCTTCGGGTCTCTGCTGCGCTTGCGCGCAAGTCCCCGCGCGCACGCACCTTTCAGTTTGGGCATGCGCATGCGCAGTTTGGGCACTCGGTGTCTGAAAGGTTCACCATCACTGGTATAGGGTTTCCTGCCTAAGCAGGGAGTGGGACTAAACGGTCCAACTTTATTATTCTATTATTGTTGGAGATCTATGCCATGTAGTGCCCTCTTTAAATGGCTGTGCATTTCTTCCACCGTGGTGACCTAGCTAGACGTTAGCACCTAAGTAACCTTGCCTAACTCAAAAAAGCTTGATGTCAGCCTCCGAAAGGCCTGCTTGCTTCGGCTGTCATAGAAACGGTGGGAGGAGGGTTGGGATAGGTATTTGGGTGGGGGTTGGGAAGCTGCTGGAGATGTCCCTGTTCGTCTCTGATAGTGCTCTGAGGAGGAAAATCCTCATCATGTTCTACCAGGCTTCAAAGACATGTTTATGCCTGCTCAAGGTCAACGGCTTCATGGGACCAGATGTGGATGTCCAGGCAGCCGTTGCGCCAGGGGTGAAAGGTGAAAAATTTCCCTACCGGTTCTGTGGGCGTGGCTTATTTTGTGAGTGTGGCTTGATGTCTGGTGGGTGTGGCTTCATGTGGGTGTGGCTTGGTGGTCAGGTGACTCGTTGGGCGTGCATCATGGTCATGTGACCGGAAAAAGCAGCTGTATTGACTCACACACCCTGCAAATGTACACTGCTGCAACAGATTTAACAGATTTACAGAGTTGGAAGAAGGGACCTTGTGTGGTCATCTAGTCCAACCCCCTGCCTTTTACAGCATTGCAAAAGCACACAAAATGGCCCCTGCCTTAAGTAGGAGCCTCACAGAGCAGCAGAGTTGAAAACACAACTTTACACAACAACACAACAACAAAATTGGCTCACATACCATGAAAAAGCAGCTGTACTGACTCACACACCCTGCAAATGTACACTGCTGCAACAGATTTAACAGATTTACAGAGTTGGAAGAAGGGACCTTGTGTGGTCATCTAGTCCAACCCCCTGCCTTTTGCAGCATTGCAAAAGCACAATGGCCCCTGCCTTAAGTAGGAGCCTCACAGAGCAACAGAGCTGAAAACACAACTTTACACAACAACACAACAACACAAATGGCTTACATACCATGAAAAAGCAGCTGTACTGACTCACACACCCTGCAAATGTACACTGCTGCAACAGATTTAACAGATTTACAGAGTTGGAAGAAGGGACCTTGTGTGGTCATCTAGTCCAACCCCCTGCCTTTTGCAGCATTGCAAAAGCACAATGGCCCCTGCCTTAAGTAGGAGCCTCACAGAGCAACAGAGCTGAAAACACAACTTTACACAACAACACAACAACACAAATGGCTTACATACCATGAAAAAGCAGCTGTACTGACTCACACACCCTGCAAATGTACACTGCTGCAACAGATTTAACAGATTTACAGAGTTGGAAGAAGGGACCTTGTGTGGTCATCTAGTCCAACCCCCTGCCTTTTGCAGCATTGCAAAAGCACAATGGCCCCTGCCTTAAGTAGGAGCCTCACAGAGCAACAGAGCTGAAAACACAACTTTACACAACAGCACAACAACACAAATGGCTCACACACCATGAAAAAGCAGCTGTATTGTCTCACACACCATGCAAAACACACAACACAAAAGCATTGCATTTAAAGCAAGCTTTAAATGGCTATGGCTACTATTTTTTTAAAGCAAAAAATAAAATTTAAAAAGATTACTTACCCTATGGAAGAAATAAGGCAGACAGAATAAGTTGCTTGCAGAGCAGATGGATGGATTGCTGGTTTCAAGCAGGCAGATTAAGTGGCTTGCAGGTCAGATGGATTGCAGTTTGCAATTCAGACAAAAAGAAAGGCAGGCATGGCTGGCTACCAACGGCTCAGAATTGGGTCCAAAGAGCTAAGGTAAGCAAGCTGGACTCTGGAGGCTGGGTGGGAAGGTGGGTGGTTAGCTAGGCTGGAACAGCCAGGTTATATAGGCCGGGGGTGGGGTGGGGGTGTCTGGAAGTGCCCAGCTGATAGGTGGGAAAAGCGGCCATTTTTTTTTAAAAAAAGAAAAAGCCGGGAGCAAGGAAAGCGGCAAGGAAAGCGGCAATTAGGTGGACATGGGCGGCGGGGGCCTGGGGCTGGGGGCCTGGGGCTGGGGGCCTGGACCGGTACGGGGGCATGGCCAGCAAGCCATCGCTACCGGTGCGCCGAACCACCGGTGCCAAGTCCTACTGGTCCCCATGAGCCGGTCCGAACCGGGAGCATTTCACCCCTGCGTTGTGCCCACATGACACCTTGGCACATGAGGATTGGATGATCTGCCCAGGGGGGTTATGAGGGTGGGTTTTGGGATGCTTTGTATATGCATTTTGCGCGCTTTTTGCTTCAGAACTTGCTTTCCTTTTGTTGCTATCACTTCTTGTCTAGTAAAAGTACTCATCTCTATAAACATGTGTGGTGCCCGCATACAGGTACTGAATGTAAAATAGTAAGTTGTTGTTTAAAGTTAAAATGTTGCTAAAAGGAACTGTTTAAACAAGTAAGTATAGAGCCAAACAGCTTTTAAATGCATGGTAAGTAGAAAGGGGGAGGTGTTTATCCCAGTGCTCCAGAAGGGAGGGGGGATAGATGACATCATAAGAGACAGCCAATCAGAGCATAGATAGCAGGGCCAGGAACTATAAAAGGCCTGGTGTGAAGAGCTGAGGAAAGCTCTGTTATGTGGTAAATTCCATGAGGGAAGGTTTAGTGTGGAGAGCTGGAAAGCTCTCTGTTATGTGGTAACTTCCAGGAAGGAAGGTGTAGTGAGAAGAGCTGAGAAGAGCTCAGTCTGTGTGTTTTGTGTGACTTCCAAAGAGGGAAGATTTATAGAGAATCTCTGCCTGAGTTTGACTGTCCAAGAGGGAAGTTGACAGGAGAGAAAAGATAGGCCCTAGGCAGTTCTGTGGGAAGCAGGAGCCAGGGTCAGTGAACAAGATTGATTGATATATATTGAGTAATTTGTAGATAGAGATAAACGGTGAAACGTACTCTTATCTATAGGCCTAGAAACAAAGAAGAATTGGATTTGCTTAGATTTAGTCAGGAAACCAAGGAGAGTCTCTGAGGGGAAGAAAAGAAAAAGAAAGAATTAAATAGCTGCTTGTGGCTGTAACAAATTCACTTGACAATTACTGAGAAGTTGTATTTAAATAAACTGTTTAATAGTTTGTTCAAGAAACGTGTCAACGTCTTTCTGTTTATTACATAAAGCAAATCTTAAACAATCCTGCAGAGCTTAGAGATATTGTAAAAGTAAAAGCAAGCCTCTAAAGAGAGAGAGAGAAGTGAAACAGAGGGTGCGACCCTTGGTCAGGGAGATATAAAAAAGAAAATTAAACACAAATCGCTACCAAGACATATAAAACAATAAACCTGACTGGAAGGGGACAGGTGCATCCTCGCAACATGGAGTTGGGGTTTTTATTTCCTGGACTTTGAATGGAAGCACACCTGATACTTGACAAGGTTGTGCTGACATCTAAACATTTAGCAGAAATCCCAGATCTTGGACTAGAGTAGAAAGTTAAAAAAAAAAAGAATCCCAGACGAAGTCAAAGTCAAAACCACTTTCACTATTGTTAAGCAAGCCACAAAAATGTGTCTTTCTAGGTCATACTTATTTAGTCCTCCTTTGGCTGAAACGTCAATGGCCATTGCAGATGTTCCTAAGGACAAAATTTCCACACTAACTGCCCTGGAAAAACCCACCCTTGTTTCAAAGGGTTTGTAAAGTATTTTTCGTTTTATGCATGCGTTTTGTTAAGTCAACATAATCTCGCTCTCTAGGCTGTACTTCGCTTTTATTGTATTTTATTAAACTGTTATGCATCGTAAGTTCTTAGGAACACTTTGAAGCTACGTTTCTTTCAGGGGAAACAGTCAAGGAAGCGCTAAAGAATCAGGCTCTGAATTTCTGAAGAATCTTGCCATGTTTGAAGTGGGATATTATTGACTGAAAATGAGTGTTCAGGTGATGACTGTGAAATGATACATTTCATTTACAAAGCCAAGAAGTGCAGAAAAATAACCCAAGTGTGCTGTCTTTTTCTATATATAGCAAGAGGGTGGGGGAGAAGGAGAGGGAGTTTTCTGGGATTAAATGTTTAAATTACTGCTTTTTTTAGATATGGGAGCACCCTGAAAACCTCAAAAAATACATTTCCGCTTATAAAAGAATGCTCACTTATAATAGATGTAAACCAGATCAATGAGGAACACAGTGGCCAGGTTGAGAAAACATCCTCCTCAGTCAAATCAGCTTTTAATCATAGTTTAGAATCATTGTTGTGGCCCGCCAGCTGCCAGCAGAGCTGGAGGCAGACTCAGACGATGAGGAGGTTGGGGAGGAACTTGGGTCAGTTCTGGAGTCTGGGGAAGGCTGTGATGGATGCTCTGTGTTGGATGCAGAGATAAAGCCAGGGCCGTCCGACATTTCCTAGCCACCGGAGAGGCAGCTGCCTTTGGAGGCTGATATGAGTGAGGAGGAAGAACATCTGGAGAAGAGCAAATAGGAGAGCAAATAGGAGAGGAGAACAACGGAGTATATTGTAGTATGTAGGGTGTGAGACGCTCCTTCTGAAGTTGGACTTAGTGGTTCAGGTGGGCCTTTTGCTAACGTACTTGCCTCCTAGCTGCGTTGCAAAGGCCCTGCCTGTTCTGCTCGAGGCGATAGCGGGGCTGGCGATTGAGTTCCCCAGGTTGATGGTGCTGGGGGACTTCAATCTGCCATTGCCCGGCGAAACCTTGGAGGCCTTCCAGAAGTTCATGGCTTCCATGACAACCATGGACCTGACCCAAGTAGTTCAGGGTCCGACTCATGAGGGAGGTCACACGCTTGACCTTGTGTTTCCCTTGGGGCAGTGGAGAGATGATCTGAGGCTGAGTGGTTTAGTCACAACACCCTTGTCATGGTCAGATCATTTCCTGCTGTGGTTGGATTTCATGGCACCACTCCTCCACTGCAAGGAGGTGGGACCGATTAAGTGGTTCCGCCCCAGGCGCCTAATGGAATCCGAAGGATTCCAGAGGGAACTTGGGGAAATACCTGAATCCCTGGTACACAATTCATCTGAGTCTCTAGTGGCTGCCTGGAATCAGGCGGCAGCGGGGGCTTTAGATCGAATTGCGCCTTTGCGGCCTCTCCATGGCAGCGGATCCAGGAGGGCTCCTTGGTTTACTGAGGAACTCCGGGAGATGAAACACCAAAAGAGACGCCTAGAGTGACGATGGAGAGCCAGTAAAGCTGAATCTGACCGGACACTATTAAGAACTTTTATTAAGTCTTACTTAATGGCGATACGGACGGCAAAATGTGTGTATTTTTCCGCTCTTATTGCATCCGCCGATTCTTGCCCAGCCGCACTGTTTAGGGTGATTCGCTTCCTTCTTGCTAAGGAGGGAGTTGAAGAACCCTTACAGGGCAGAGCTGAGGAATTTGCTCAGTTTCTGGCAGATAAAGTCACTCAGATTCGGACAGACCTGGACTCCATTTGGACAGGGCAAGCCGAGACGACAGGGGCGAGTCTTAGTCCTGTTATATGGGATGAATTTGAGCCTATCACTCCTGATGATGTGGACAAGGCCATAGGAGCAATGAGTGCCTCCACTTGTTTATTGGACCCGTGCCCCTCCTGGCTGGTTTCTGCCAGCAGGTAGGTGTCACGCGGCTGGCTCCAGGCTGTTGTGATCGCATCTTTGAGAGAGGGATCCATCCCACAGCCCTTAAAAGCTGCGGTGGTGAGGCCCCTCCTCAAGAAGTCTTCCCTGGACCCAGCGGATTTAAAGAACTTCCGTCCAGTCTCCAACTTGCCCTTTGTGGTTAAAGTTGTTGAGAAAGTGGTGTCGCTCCAGCTCCTACGGTTATTGGAGGATACTGATTATATAGATCCCTTTCAATCGGGTTTCAGGCGCGGCTACAGTATGGAAACTGCTTTGGTCACCCTGATGGATGATCTCTGGTGAGCCCGGGAGGGAGGTTATTCCTCCATCCTGGTGTTACTTGACTCTCAGCGGTTTTCGATACCATTGACCATGGTATCCTTCTGTGCCGACTTGGTGAGGTGGGAGTGGGAGTTTTACGGTGGTTCTCCTCCTACCTCTCCAATAGGATGCAGTCGCTGTTGTCAGGAGGGCAGAGGTCGGCCCCTAGGCCCCTGATTTGCGGGGTCCCTCAGGGCTTGGTCCTCTCGCCCATCCTGTTTAACATTTACATGAAACTGCTGGGTGAGATTATCCGTCGACATGGGGTGAGGTATCAGCAGTATGCTGATGATACCCAGTTGTACATCTCCACTCCGTGTCAGTTCAGGGAAGCAGTTGATGTAATGTGCTGCTGCCTGGACGATGTTAGGGTCTGGATAGGAATGAATAGGCTCAAACTCAATCCTGACAAGACTGAATGGCTGTGGATATTGCCCCCCAGGGATTATGTTGATTTCCCCTCCTTGGTTCTCGGGGGAGAAAAATTGACTCCCTTGGAATGGGTTCACAATTTGGGTGTTCTCCTAGACCCACAGCTAAAATTGGAGCAACATCTTTCAGCTGTGGCTAGGGGGATCTTTGCACAGGTCCATCTCGTGCACCAATTGCAACCCTACTTGGAGAGGGAGGCTTTACTCACAGTCACTCATGCCCTTGTCACCTCACGGCTGGACTACTGTAATGTGCTCTACATGGGGCTACCCTCAAAGAGCATCCGGAGACTGCAATTGGTACAGAATGCAGCTGCGCGAGCTGTGGTGGGTGTTCCGAGATACACCCACGTAACACCTATTCTCCGCCAGCTGCATTGGCTGCCTATTAGTCTCCGGTCACAATTTAAGGTGTTGGTTTTGACCTTTAAAGCCCTACATGGCTCAGGACCAGGTTACCTCCAGGAATGCATTCTACCACATACCTCCCTACGACCAGTTATGTCCCACAGAGTTGGCCTCCTCCAGGTCCCATCAGCCAAACAATGTTGGTTGGCGGGTCCATGGGGGAGAGCCTTCTCTGTGGGAGCCCCATCTCTCTGGAACCAACTCCCACCAGAGATCCGGACTATCCCCACCCTACTGGCCTTCCGCAAAGCCGTAAAAACATGGCTCTTCTGGCAGATATTTTAATGGCATTTAAAGGTTTGGCAAACAATTGACTCAGCCTTCCATCCTTCTGAGGTCGGTAAAATGAGGACCCAGATTGTTGGGGGCAATATGTTGAACTCTGTAAACCGCTTAGAGAGGGCTGTAAAGCACTATGAAGCGGTATATAAGTCTAAGTGCTATTGCTATTGCTAAATCCATCGAAACTCTGTTCAGATGGCTTTTTCTTGCAAATGCTTCTTCTGCAGAAGGCTGTTCTAACCTTTGGACTCTGAGATTGTTCATCTGAGCTATTAAGACACGCTCACGTGGGAGTTTCCCAACTTTTTAAAAGAGAAGGTTTAAACCCTTGACAATGCTATTGTTCTCTAAACCGCTTGTTTTTCAGCTGATGTGCTCGCAGGGGAGGCTAGCATTAAATTCTTTAAGAATTCTTTAAATTCTTATGGGTGCTTTTGGTTGCGAGGGGTTCTGAATACTGTGTATTTTATATCCCCGGTTTATAATCCAACCCAAGCGGATCAAGTTAAAACAAATCAGCTTTGAGAGCTCACTCTCAAAATGGGTGTTTCTTCTATTTTTACTCACACTCCTTCAAATACTATGGCCTTCCTTCTCTCATTAAAGCTGAACTGCAACCATACAACTAAAAAAACACATTAATAATGGCTCCATCCGAACTAACCCGGTTGAAATAGCAATTAAGATCCAGGGAAGAAATTGAGAAGTAAGAACTTGTTGACTCGATGGGACTGTCACGTAGTGAATATTGTCAGTTGTATGTCTATGCAGGGTGATGCACCCCTATCCTAATATTATGGTACATTCCAATACAAGCAGGACAAGTGATGTGATCTTCTGCGCATGTGTGCATTCCTGATTCTCCATTATTATTATTCTGCCTTTGATTCTTACCAGGAGCGGTCACGATTTATTAGCAAGATGTAACTATTCATGATTTATTGTTTTTATACCGAAATAAATATTTTCTATTAGACTTTTAATCTCGGCTTTATTTCTGAATGTCTGAATTCCAAGAAAAGATCCACATTGCCTCTATGAGATTTATTCTCACCTTAACAGGGACACTTACAGTACTTGGTTCCTCAGAAATCAGGGAAACAACTGAAGTCACCTTGCAGCAAGGTAGGTGGCAAATAAATTTAATTAATAAATAATTTAAATCCAAAGAGTCTCTAAATTTGATCGATTGATAAAAAAAATACATGACAGAGAGCTGAAACACTGCAGCTATGTACAATCTCTTTTCCCAGTGTCCTTCTTGAAAGGAAGGTGCTGTGATCCTGATTTAAAACCTGGTTGTTATGACTGATCATGAGCCATTGAGTTGATGTCTATGCAGCCAGTACATCAGTACATTCTCTTCAGGACTGCCTGTCCCCCACCTGATTCTTCAGGTTTTCCAATGGTGCCCTGGGTCCACTGCAAATGAGTCAATCCACCCTTCAGCTGGTCTCGTCTTCCCTTCCAATAAAGGCCTGGTTACTGGCACAGAAATATAGACTTAGAACAGGGGTATCAAACTCGATTTCATTGAGGGCCGCATCAGGGTTGTATTTGACCTGGGGGGGGGAGGCATGGCCAGGGGAGGCATGGCCAGCTTGAGGTCACTCATGGAAGCGCCTGTGGTGGCCAGTTCCCGAGCTCTGTTTTCAGCTGCGACCGCCTCCTGTAGCCCTCTGCCAGCAAAAATGGAACTCGGGGATGGTGGTGGTGTTGCGTGCGGCCCTCCTAGGCTCTGTTTTCGGCTGCGACAACCTCCTGCAGCCCTCTGCCAGCAAAAATGGAGCTCGTATGTGTGTGTTGCGTGTGGCCTTCCCAGGCTCTGATTTTGGCCACGACAACCTCCTGCAGCCCTCTGCCAGTGAAGATGGAGCTCAGGGACTGTGCACGGCCTCCCTGAACTCTGTTTTCGCTAGCAGAGGCACTGCGGGCCATTCCTTTGCTGTTTCCAGGGTAATCCCGCAGGCCAGATCTAAGCACCTCGCAGGCCGCATCCAGCCCTTGAGTTTGACACCCCTGACTTAAAAAAAGGAGCTTAGAACATAGCAACCGATCTAAACCTCAGACCATGAACATGTGAAATTGTTTTCAACCTAGAATCTACAGAAACTAAAGTCTCCAGGGGCCTCGTGCACTGGAGGACTTACATGCAACACTATTATGGAGAATCTGTGTATATATGACCTTGGATCAGAGGTGGTATTCAGACGGTTCGGACCGGTTCAGGCGAACCGGTAGTAGCAACCAGCAGGTTGGCCCGCCAACCATGCATGCGAACCATGTATGCGGGCAAAGCACATGCATGGAAGGCTGCATGCATGCGCAGAAGAGTGCTCACATTTTCGGTGCTGGGCAAACCGGTAGGTAAATTATGAGAATCCCACCTCTGCCTTGGATCCAGTTAAGGCTCTGAAATTCCCATGAAGAAGTAGAACTTGGAGGAAAGAGACAAGGCTACAGAATAGAGTTGTCCATGATTCAAAGATGGTACATCTGTTGGAGAAGAGTGTGATTTCACTTTTTTTACATCTACTCTGTTTGATAGACCAAGAGATCACTTCTCCTGTCCTGTTAATGTTGGGTTTACTCCGGCATTAATTATAAAGAAATTCATTGACTGGAAAAACAGACAAGAAGTGTAAGGAATTAATTGTTGATCGGAGTATTTATGCCTCTGTAGTTCGACAGGAATTAGCTCTCACATCTCAGAACACAATGATGCTTTTCAGGAATCACAAGTCCTTCTACATTATTTTCCTACCAAACCTATTGCACTGAGTATTCCTTATTAATCAAGTCGCTTATATGTAGAATCAAGTAGAAGGAACACAAAATAAGAAGATCTGTATGTACATATCTGTGAACGCAAGTGATGGAAAATGTTAGAACCATTAACCAGTGGAACGACTTGTTGGTGCTCCATCATTGGAGGTTTTTAAGAACAGACTGGACACTGGGAGGCAGGGGTGAAATCCAGCAGGTTCTGACAGGTTCTGGAGAACCGGTAGCGGAAATTTTGAGTAGTTCGGAGAACCGGTAGCGGAAATTTTGAGTAGTTCGGAGAACCCGTAGCAGAAATTTTGAGTAGTTCAGAGAACCAGCAAATACCACCTCTGGCTGGCCCCAGAGTGGGGTGGGAATGGAGATTTTGCAATATCCTTCCCCCAGGAGTGGGGTGGGAATGGAGATTTTGCAGTATCCTTCCCTGCCACGGCCACCAAGCCAGACCACGCCTACCAAACCATGCCCACAGAACCGGGAGTAAAAAAAATCGGATTCCACCACTGCTGGGAGGACAACCCACTAGAATATAAACTGGTACTACTCCCACTGATGATGTTACCTAGTTTGGGTAATGAAATGTCTGCAAGAAAACAAGCAAGTTCAGAGAGCACCAAGGACCCCTTGTGTCAACCCGGAGCTACAAATATTCTCCTTTATTGGTAGATTGGACACCAATTGTCTGACATGATATAGGGTCCCCTGCTTGAGCAGGCGGTTGGAGTAGAAGACCTCCAAGGTCCCTTCCATTATTCTTTTATTCTGTTAAAATAGGGAATCCAAGCTTGTAGATCTATCACAACTACTCTATTTCCACATTTCTATATAAATTAATGTGGGATTAGGGTTAACCAATGTTTCAGAGGCCATTTATTTAAAGCCCTCTGCCTTGAATAGTAGCCTGACATTTGCTAACTCTTTCTACCATTTACTCATCTCTCTCCTTATTATTATAGATCAAAAAACATGGAGAAAAGATGGCAACTGAGATAAATCAGCTTTCTTTCTTTTTTCTTTTTCCCCAGCTGCCATAGCTTGTTGCCTCTGGTGCTTTTCACAAGGGCAGCTTCCTCAGAGAATGCGTGCTGTGGGTTGTTTGTTTCTGTTTGGTTTTATTTAAACTGGGTATATTTTTCCAGTGGCGCTTTCATTTCATACAGGGCCTTTTGTTTTGGAAAATCCACAGCGCTTGTTTCGCTCGCCTGTCACTGCAGTTGGCTCCCATAAATAATGCATGGCTATAAATGGGGACTCGGAGGGACAAAGCAAACCTTGTGAGCGAGCCGAGGCTTTGCTTCTCCAGCCTGCCCACTCGCCCCCTATGCAAAATACACGTCTTATTCTCCTTCCTCCACCACCATCCCCCCCCCACGCCAACACCGAAAAATCGAGTCCTTCTGCTTATGCAGCTGCTTTGAGCTCTTCGCCTCCTGTCCCCCGATTGCCAGTTGGGCCACTTTCTCCTTTGTGATCTGAGCACTGAGAGATGGTGGAGCTGAGTGACGGAGCCTTTGTGATGTGTCTTCTGAATGCTGATTCTTCTTCACCTTAACAGGTGTGCTCCGTGATGGGCCACTAGAAGATACCTCTGGTGGAGGGGTGTCCATGTGCTGGGTGGGGGTGGGGGGATAGGAATAGATGCATAGATGCATAGAGCCGAGGTGGCACAGTGGTTAGAGTGCAGCACTGCAGGCTACTTCAGCTGACTGTGGCTGCCTGCAATTTGGCAGTTCAAATCTCACCAGGCTCAAGGTTGACTCAGCCTTCCATCCTTCTGAGGTCGGTAAAATGAGGACCCAGATTGTTGGGGGCAATATGCTGAACTGGTAAGCCACTTAGAGAGGGCTGTAAAGCACTATGAAGCGATATATAAGTCTAAGTGCTATTGCTATTGCTATTGCATAGATACAGTTGATGGGAGGATGGATGGATGGATGGATGGAAGGAAAGGATAGGATAGGATAGATAGATAGATAGGTAGGTAGGTAGGTAGGTAGGTAGGTAGGCAGGCAGGCAGGCAGGCAGGCAGGCAGGCAGGCAGGCAGGCAGGCAGGCAGGCAGGCAGGCAGATGATAGAAAGATAGATAGAAGATAGATAGAGAGAGAGAGAGAGAGAGAGAGAGAGGGAGAGGGAGAGGGAGAGGGAGAGAGAGGCAGGCAGGCAGGCAGGCAGGCAGGCAGGCAGATGATAGAAAGATAGATAGAAGATAGAGAGAGAGAGAGAGAGAGAGAGAGAGAGAGAGGGAGAGGGAGAGGGAGAGGGAGAGGGAGAGGGAGAGAGAGAGAGAGAGAGAGAGAGAGAGAGGGAGAGGGAGAGGGAGAGGGAGAGGGAGAGGGAGAGGGAGAGGGAGAGGGAGAGGGAGAGAGAGGCAGGCAGGCAGGCAGGCAGGCAGGCAGATGATAGAAAGATAGATAGAAGATAGAGAGAGAGAGAGAGAGAGAGAGAGAGAGAGAGAGAGAGAGGGAGAGGGAGAGGGAGAGGGAGAGGGAGAGGGAGAGGGAGAGGGAGAGGGAGAGGGAGAGAGAGGGAGAGGGAGAGAGAGAGAGGGAGAGAGAGGGAGAGAGAGAGGCAGGCAGGCAGGCAGGCAGGCAGGCAGGCAGATGATAGAAAGATAGATAGAAGAGAGAGAGAGAGAGAGAGAGAGAGAGAGAGAGAGGGAGGGAGAGGGAGAGGGAGAGGGAGAGGGAGAGGGAGAGGGAGAGAGAGAGGGAGAGAGAGAGGCAGGCAGGCAGGCAGGCAGGCAGACAACCCTAGATTGATAGATGATAGATGGATGGATGGGTGGGTGGGTGGATATACTGTAGATTGATAGATAGATAGATAGATAGATAGATAGATAGATAGATAGATAGATAGATAGATAGATAGATAGATAGATAGATAGATAGATAGATAGATAGATAGAGATAGACAGATAGACAGATAGACAGATAGACAGATAGAGCTAGGTGGATGGATAGGTGGATGGATGGAGAGGGAGGGAGAGAAACAAAGATATATACATAGATGGGGAGAGAGATAGAGAGATAGAGATAGAGGTAACATAGAAATAACAAATGTTGCAGCCAAACTGGGCTCAGCTATTGCCTTGTAATGGAAGCCAGCACAAACTCTCAATGTTTCAGCAGCAATACTCCCTCTAAGCTTGAAAAGGGATGTCCTCTATTTGCAAAAAAAACCCAAACCCCAAACATTTGTGTCTGTTAAGAAGCCATAAACTAGCTTGCTCATACCTATAGGAGCCATTGCTGAATCAACTGTATCGCTGGGAGAAAGCCAGCATGTTTTGTGAGATCTAATCCCTCATCTGGAAATGCCAAAGGTTGGAGTATGCACAACGCAACCTGGCTGTCTACAGAATGCCCTATCCCGCCCTTAGAGAACAGTTAATCTCATGCTGTGAAGGAGCAGGACAAACAAATGTGATTCCCTTCCTTTTTGCAAGCTTCATTAGATAGAGATGACATTTCTGCAGAAGAGAATTGTATCCCTCTTCTCATTCCGCGGAATGAAATTTTCCTGTGATATTTTGAGGAATGAGATGACCTTGAAAGAATCTCCTAGAGTAACTTCTCCCAGTTCAGACACATAAATGAAATACCAATCGATGCTTGTAGGTCAGACTATCCAACGGATCAAACATCAGACTGGATTCTTATACAGGGCCACATCGTGGTACATTACCATATGTTGCTCTGACTCACGGCTCAGAATTTCACTCTTGGTGTAAAATAAAAGTCCTGCGTACGTTGCGCCATTCTTTATATTTTAGCCAAAACAGAAGCATGGGAAGTTGACCTTTTGTTTTGTCATAGCTTTGTTAACTTTGTTGCTTTGTTAACTTCCGTGGCTCTCTGTCTTTCTTGGTCATCGGTTTCCATTCTGCAATTGCTGCATTGCTGGTGCAAAATTGCAAGCTTAGCAGAATCTGCTCTTCCCCAGGCAATGTGCATGTCCTATAAAATAACAATAATCATAGTTACAGACCAGCCACAGTTTTGATAACATTTGGAGGCAACAACAGCCATGTCCTCTTTCGCACTTGGGTCTTCTGGGCCAAATCCACCCCTTTCGTTACTACATTACAATGGCTTTAGGGGCTGAGAGGAGGGACTGGCCCAATTCATACAGGGAGCTTTTGTGGCTGAGGTAAGACGAGAACCGGATATCCTGGCTCCTAGTCCAGCACCTTAACCAATACACCAGGCTGCAGGGGTGGGTTCCGGTTTTCGTTGCTGCCGGTTCACTCAGTGGCGTGCCACACGGGAACGCACACGCTTTGTGCATGCACAGTGCTAAAACAAAGCTGCTGCGCATGCACAGAAGTGAAAAACAAGATGGTGCCGCCGAAAAAACCGGCTCGGGGGCATGGCCAGGCTGCTGTTACTGCCGGTTCAGAGAACCTGTCCCTATTTTTACTACCGGTTCTATAGAACAGGTCCGAACCAGCAGGAACCCACCTCTGCCGTGCTGCCTTTGTTTTACAAATATCTGATTAAAATAGCTAATCCTTTTAATAAGCTCAAGATCAGTGGAGGCACATGTTCCTCTGACAGTAATGTAATTATTCTGTTTATATTCTACATCTGACTTACCCTTTGGTGTTTATATTGTGGAAGACAGCCCATCATATTATGGAGTCTTTCAACGCCTCTTGGCCAAAGTTGGTAGTATGGATATTCAACGAACTCATGAACCAAGAAGGACATAGGATGGACTATGAAAACGCAGTGGACCATCAAACATAGCTGCATTGGTTCAACATGGTACTGTTCTTAGGGGAGCTGATAATGGATTCAGACAACTGGTTCTCTTTGCATTCTATTTATTTTATTTATTATTAGAGTTGAAAGGGACCTTGTAGGTCATCTAGTCCAACCCCCTGCTCAAGCAGGAGTTCCTACACCACTTGAGACAGATGGCAGTCCAGTCTCTCCTTGAAGGTCGTAAGTGTTGGGGCTCTCACGACCTCCGCTGGCAAGCTGTTCCACTGGTTGATCGCTCTCACCGTCAGAAAGTTTCTCCTCACTTCCAGGTTGAATCTCTCCTTGGTCAGCTTCCATCCATTATTCCTTGTCTGGCCTTCGGGTGCTTTGGAAAATAGCTTGACCCCCTCCTCTCTGTGGCAGCCCCTCAAGTATTGGAACATTGCTATCATGTCACCCCTGGTCCTTCTCTTCGCTAGACTGGCCAAGCTCAGTTCCTGCAACCGCTCTTCATATGTTTTAGTCTCCAGTCCCCTAATCATCCTGGTTGCTCTCCTCTGTACTTTTTCTAGAGTCTCAACATCTTTTTTATAGTGTGGTGACCAAAACTGGATGCAGTACTCTAGGTGTGGTCTGACCAAGGCTTTATAGAGTGGTACTAGTACCTCTCTGGTCCTTGATTGTATCCCTCTATTTATGCAGCTCAGGACTGCGTTGGCCTTTTTGGCTGCTGCTGCACACTGCTGGCTCATATTTAGTTGGCTGTCCACCAGGACTCCGAGATCCCTCCTGCAATCGCTGCTATTGAGTGTGGTTTCGCCCAGTTTGTATGTGTATTTTTGATTCTTCCTGCCTAGGTGCAGAATTTTACTTTTCTCTGTGTTAAATTTCATTTTATTGGTTTGGGCCCAGTGTTCAAGTCTGTCAAGATCCTTCTGGATTTTGAGTCTGTCCTCTGGGGTGTTTGCTACTCCCGCCAGCTTGGTGTCATCTGCAAATTTGGTTAGTTCTCCTGCTATTCCCTCATCTAGGTCATTTATGAAGATATTAAAGAGTACTGGGCCTAGGACGGAACCTTGTGGTACCCCACTGCTTACTTCTCTCCATGTGGACTTAGAGCCATTGAGGACTACTCGCTGGGTAGTAATCGAAGCATTACTACCCAGCGAGTATCAAAGCAATCGAAACATTTCAGCTTAGCTCAGACGAGCATCCTGGTCCAGCTGTTCAGTTATAAATATGCATAGATTGTTCTTCCTGGATTACCTTAATTGGCTGCTCTTAATAATAGTCCTGGATGGAAATTGTTGATGCAACAACTTGATTTGGTGGCAATTCATCACAATTCATCACATTAAAACAACATATTTCACATGTGTGCAGGATTTTTTAAAAAATCACACATAACACAGCCCTTTATTAGAGTAAAACAGTTCAGTTGTGATCTGCATATGTGGGTCTAGTAGGGGTATTTTATGTGGGTGATACCAAAATCTGATTTGCATTCTTTATTTTATTCTTTTTATTTAACTTGTTTCTTTTATTCCAGCTTTAACCTTAACTAGCTGAATACCCGTGCTCTGCTACGAAACTATGTGATCGGGCTTGATAAATTGACACTTACAGCTTGAAAATTAATGAGTAGTTACGATCGGCCTCTCCTCTCCCCTTCTCTCCCTCAGCCTTGCCCCACAGAATCCTCCCCTATCCTATCCCCTTCTCTCCCTCAGCCTTGCCCCACAGAATCCTCCCCTATCCTATCCCCTTCTCTTCCTCAGGCTTGCCCCACAGAATCCTCCCCTATCCTATCCCCTTCTCTCCCTCAGGATTGCCCCACAGAATCCTCCCCTATCCTATCCCCTTCTCTCCCTCAGGATTGCCCCACAGAATCCTCCCCTATCCTATCCCCCTTCTCTCCCTCAGGATTGCCCCACAGAATCCTCCCCTATCCTATCCCCCTTCTCTCCCTCAGCCTTGCCCCACAGAATCCTCCCCTATCCTATCCCCTTCTCTCCCTCAGCCTTGCCCCACAGAATCCTCCCCTATCCTATCCCCTTCTCTCCCTCAGCCTTGCCCCACAGAATCCTCCCCTATCCTATCCCCTTCTCTCCCTCAGGATTGCCCCACAGAATCCTCCCCTATCCTATCCCCCTTCTCTCCCTCAGCCTTGCCCCACAGAATCCTCCCCTATCCTATCCCCTTCTCTCCCTCAGCCTTGCCCCACAGAATCCTCCCCTATCCTATCCCCTTCTCTCCCTCAGCCTTGCCCCACAGAATCCTCCCCTATCCTATCCCCTTCTCTCCCTCAGGATTGCCCCACAGAATCCTCCCCTATCCTATCCCCCTTCTCTCCCTCAGGATTGCCCCACAGAATCCTCCCCTATCCTATCCCCCTTCTCTCCCTCAGGATTGCCCCACAGAATCCTCCCCTATCCTATCCCCTTCTCTCCCTCAGCCTTGCCCCACAGAATCCTCCCCTATCCTATCCCCCTTCTCTCCCTCAGGATTGCCCCACAGAATCCTCCCCTATCCTATCCCCCTTCTCTCCCTCAGCCTTGCCCCACAGAATCCTCCCCTATCCTATCCCCTTCTCTCCCTCAGCCTTGCCCCACAGAATCCTCCCCTATCCTATCCCCTTCTCTCCCTCAGCCTTGCCCCACAGAATCCTCCCCTATCCTATCCCCTTCTCTCCCTCAGGATTGCCCCACAGAATCCTCCCCTATCCTATCCCCCTTCTCTCCCTCAGGATTGCCCCACAGAATCCTCCCCTATCCTATCCCCCTTCTCTCCCTCAGGATTGCCCCACAGAATCCTCCCCTATCCTATCCCCTTCTCTCCCTCAGCCTTGCCCCACAGAATCCTCCCCTATCCTATCCCCTTCTCTCCCTCAGCCTTGCCCCACAGAATCCTCCCCTATCCAATCCCCCTTCTCTCCCTCAGCCTTGCCCCACAGAATCCTCCCCTATCCTATCCCCTTCTCTCCCTCAGCCTTGCCCCACAGAATCCTCCCCTATCCAATCCCCCTCTCTCCCTCAGGCTTGCCCCACAGAAGCGTCTCCTATGCTACCCTGTTCTCTCCAGAGTTCAGGTTGGGAGGGGGAGTAGAACGTCTAACTAATTAGCATCAGACTGTGTTAATAATAATATAAGAAATACTAATGATCTGATGGTCATTTCGAAAAAAATCCTTTCTTAGCAAGCACCTAGAAGCCAACAGGAACACACCTGCCAAATTTCAAGTTTGTAGGCTTTAGGATTCTGGAGATTTTGTGATCACGGCGTGAGTGGTTTTCTCTTTTATATATATAGATAACATTCTGTGTTTTATATTCTGTATTTTGATATGGCCAATTGGGTAATCAACCATAAAGTTACGAATAAAGCTACTTTCAGTTACTGTTGCTTCTTGCTATCCACCACCTGAAGAGACAGCCTAACTCTGCCCTATTCAAACCTATCAAAAGGATTTATACAGGAACCAAGAGGCTATCATTCAAATGGGGGCCGGGGGGGGGGTTTCAAACAAATTTACAAGTTCCCATTTCTTTTCATGCTGAGAAAGAGGAGGCTAAAATCCTTGGGGACAAACAACCCTCCCTGAGATAAGAGAGAAAGAAGTGACAGATAGATACATCCTGTAAAAATATGCTGGCAAACAGAAGAGCTTGTGGCAGGCAGGTACTGTATGTGTGTAGAAGAGCTTTCTTATTCCTGTCTAAAGAAATATTGATTAAATTCTGTTCCTGCTGTTTTGACTGCTGAGGTAGCTCTAAAACAAACTGAAGAAATGAGCAGCTAGAAGAACATTTCTACTCTCTGGTTGTTCATGTCCACTAGTGGTTGTCCTTATCTTAATGATCCACACTTAACACGTTCTCCGTCACATTTCTTCTCAACAGGCACCAGTTAGACAGTTACCAGATAATTTTTCCTGAAAGTTGATTCCTGTGTGATATTTATGAGGACAGTCTGTTGTTGGGTTTTGTCTACCACCCGCAGAGCACAACTGTCAAGCATATATGACAGTTGGAAAGGCAAGGAGCTCAGAATTAGCTTAGATACCCCCGTGCAGGGGTGAAATCCAGCAGGGTCTGACAGGTTCTGGAGAACCGGTAGCGGAAATTTTGAGTAGTTCGGAGAACCGGTAGCAGAAATTTTGAGTAGTTCAGAGAACTGGCAAATACCACCTCTGGCTGGCCTCAGAGTGGGGTGGGAATGGAGATTTTGCAGTATCCTTCCCCTGTCACGTCTACCAAACCATGCCCACCAAGCCACACCACGTCCACAGAACCGGTAGTAAAAAAAATTTGATTTCACCACTGCCCATAGGTATTGAATTGAGGCCTTTGAACTATGGTGCTGGAGAAGACTCCTGGGAGTCCCTTGGACTGCAAGGCGATCCAACTGGTCAGTCCTAGAGGAGATCAACCCTGACTGCTCTTTAGAAGGCCAGATCCTGAAGATGAAACTCAAATACTTTGGCCACCTAATGAGAAGGAAGGAGTCACTGGAGAAGAGCCTAATGCTGGGAAAGATTGAGGGCAAAAGAAGAAGGGGACGGCAGAGAACGAGGTGGCTGGATGGAGTCAATGAAGCAGTCGGTGTGAACTTAAATGGACTCCAGAGGATGGTAGAGGACAGGAAGGCCTGGAGGAACGTTGTCGATGGGGGTTGCGATGGGTCAGACACGACTTCACAACTAACAACAACAACAACAACCCCGTAGGGCCTTCATCATCCTGATACACTGAATGAAAACTCTCCAACCGGTATGGTCATTTGGAAAGGATAGGTTGATCTGGCTTAACAGTTTTGCATCCCTTAAATGGGTGAAGCAGCAGGAGGCAGGTTCTCCAGAATGGAAGAGATGCTGCAGATTTGGGGAGTGTTAGAATGTCAATTTTTGGGTTACCTGCCTAGGACTAGGTCTAATCGAAGGTGTCCTTGTTGAAAGGATGACGAAATTCAACTCTCGTTTTAAAAGTATGAATTATAAAAGAAAAAGAAAAAGGAAGAGTTTTCCTCATCAGTAGAATTGAACATGACCCTAAACGGCAGATTCAGTAGAAGCATAGACTACCTTATGGTGAGATATTCTATAATGTTCATAATGTTCATCCCTTCATTTAAAGTGGCACATATGGTAATCCGTGATCTCTTGTTCTCTTGCTTTAGTGCAGGCAGAGGTGGGTTTCAGCAGGTTCTGACCAGTTCTGGAGAACCTGTAGCGGAAATTTTGAGTAGTTCGGAGAACTGGTAAATACCACCTCTGACTGGCCCTGCCCCCATCTATTCTCTGCCTCCCGAGTCCCAGCTGATCGGGAGGGAATGGGGATTTTGCAGTATCCTTCCCCTGCCACGCCCACCAAGCCACGCCCACAAGCCACACCATACCCACCAAGCCATGCCCACAGAACAGGTAATAAAAAATTTTGAAACCCACCACTGGGTGCAGGGGTCTCCAACCTTGGCAACTTTACGGCTTGTGGACTTCAATTCCCAGAATTCTGGGAGTTGAAGTCCACAAGTCGTAAAGTTGCCAAGGTTGGAGATCCCTGCTTTAGTGAGATGGCATTGAAGGACAAGCCTCGCGTGGATAGTGCCATAATGGAGTTTGTCCAGTAGATGATGTTTGACTTGGTAGATCCAGAGTTTCCTGGTTCTTCTGTACTTTTGGAGAGCGTTCTACTCTTTCCTTGCTTTTGGATTAATGAGAGTTTTCTGAAGCATATCAGTCTGCTCCCATCATTACTTCTCCTCTCAGCTGGGATGAAATTCATTGGGAAAACTGACAGGCATTGCATCATGATTGATCTTAATGGATAGCATGCCAGATGCAGAATCAAATCCTTCCTGTATTTTGCCACATAGCAGCACACGGGCAAACCTGTTCCAAATTCCTAGAGCAGTTTTGGAAATTAGTCCTTTTTGTCTCCTTTGTGTTTAATGATTTATAGACAGAATGTTATATTTACGAGGAGGAGGAGGAGGAGGAGGAGGAGGAGGAGGAGGAGGAGGAGGAGGAGGAGGAGGAGGAGGAGGAGGAGGAGGAGGAGAAGGAGAAGGAGAAGGAGAAGGAGAAGGAGAAGGAGAAGGAGAAGGAGAAGGAGAAGGAGAAGGAGAAGGAGAAGGAGAAGGAGAAGGAGAAGGAGAAGGAGAAGGAGAAGAAGAAGAAGAAGAAGAAGAAGAAGAAGAAGAAGAAGAAGAAGAAGAAGAAGAAGAAGAAGAAGAAGAAGAAGAAGAAGAAGAAGAAGAAGAAGAAGAAGAAGAAGAAGAA
Organism: Diadophis punctatus similis; assembly: GCA_023053685.1. Taxonomy (NCBI): domain Eukaryota; kingdom Metazoa; phylum Chordata; class Lepidosauria; order Squamata; family Dipsadidae; genus Diadophis; species Diadophis punctatus. The sequence goes on from JALIGW010000017.1 coordinate 15,236,899, forward strand.
GATGATGATGATGATGATGATGATGATGATGATGATAACCACAACAGCCTGTGCTCAGTTACTAGGCTATTGTTTATTCTCAATATACTTTATAATCCTGTTTCTTAGAGCAGTTTTGGAAAGTAGTCCTTTTTGTCTCCTTTGTGTTTAGCTGAGTTGCAAAGGCCCTGCCTGTTCTGCTCGAGGCGATAGCCGGGCTGGCGATTGAGTTCCCCAGGTTGATGGTGCTGGGGGACTTCAACCTGCCATCTTCTGGCGAAACCTCGGAGGCAGTCCAGGAGTTCATGGCTTCCATGACAACCATGGACCTGACCCAAGTAGTTCAGGGTCCGACTCATGAGGGGGGTCACACACTTGACCTTGTGTTTCTCTCGGGGCAGTGGAGAGATGATCTGAGGCTGAGGGGTTTAGTCACAGTACCCTTGTCGTGGTCAGATCATTTCCTCCTGAGGTTAGATTTTATGGCACCACTCCTCCACCGCAAGGAGGCGGGATCGACTAAGTGGTTCCGCCCCAGGCGCCTAATGGAATCCGAAGGATTTCAGAGGGAACTTGGGGAAATACCTGAATCCCTAGTACACAACTCATCTGAGGACCTAGTGGCTGCCTGGAATCGGGCAGCGACGGGGGCCTTAGATCGGATTGCGCCTTTGCGGCCTCTCCGGGGTAGCGGATCCAGGAGGGCTCCTTGGTTCCTACTGAGGAACTCCGGGAGATGAAGCGCCTAAAGAGACGCCTAGAGCGACGATGGAGGGCTAGTAAAGCTGAATCTGATCGGACACTTTTAAGAACTTGCATTAAGTCTTACTTAGTGGCAATACGGGCGGCAAAATGCGCATATTTTTCCGCCCTTATTGCGTCCGCTGACTCCCGCCCAGCCGCCCTGTTTAGGGTAACGCGCTCCCTCCTTGCAAAGGGGGGGGGGGGCGAAGAACCCTTGCAGGGTAGAGCTGAGGAATTTTCCCAGTTCCTGGTGGATAAAATCACTCAGATTCGGACAGACCTGGACTCCATTTGGACAGGGCAGGCCGAGATGACAGGGGAGAGTCTTAGTCCTGTTATTTGGGAGGAGTTTGAGCCTATCACTCCTGAGGATGTGGACAAGGCCATAGGAGCGATGAGCGCCTCCACTTGTTTATTGGACCCGTGTCCCTCCTGGCTGGTTTCGGCTAGCAGGGAGGTGACACGCGGCTGGCTCCAGGCTGTTGTGATCGCATCTTTGAAAGAGGGGTCCATCCCGCAGCCCTTAAAAGCTGCGGTGGTGAGGCCCCTCCTCAAGAAGCCTTCCCTGGACCCAGCGGATTTAAAGAACTTCCGTCCAGTCTCCAACTTACCCTTTGTGGGTAAAGTTGTTGAGAAAGTGGTGTCGCTCCAACTCCTGCGGTTATTGGAGGATACGGATTATCTGGATCCCTTTCAATCGGGTTTCAGGCGCGGCTACAGTACAGAGACTGCTTTGGTCGCTCTGATGGATGATCTCTGGCGAGCCCGAGATGGAGGTCATTCCTCCATCTTGGTGTTACTTGACCTCTCAGCGGCTTTCGATACCATCGACCATGGTATCCTTCTGCGTCGTCTTGGGGAGATAGGAGTGGGGGGCACCGTTCTGTGGTGGTTCTCCTCCTTTCTCTCCGACAGGACGCAGTCGGTGTTGACAGGAGGGCAGAGGTCAGCCCCTAGGCCCCTGGTTTGCGGGGTGCCATAGGGCTCGGTCCTCTCGCCCATCCTGTTCAACATTTACATGAAACCGCTGGGTGAGATCATTCGACGACACGGAGTGAGGTATCAACAATATGCTGACGATACCCAGTTGTACATCTCCACTCCGTGTCAGTTCAGTGAAGCAGTTAATGTAATGTGCCACTGCCTGAACGATGTAAGGGTCTGGATGGGAGTGAATTGACTCAGGCTCAACCCAGACAAGACTGAGTGGCTCTGGATATTGCCTCCCAAGGACTATGTCGACTGTCCCTCCTTGGTTCTTGGGGGAGAAAAATTGACTCCCTCAGAACGGGTCCGCAATTTGGGTGTCCTCCTAGATCCACAGCTTAAATTGGAGCAACATCTTTCAGCTGTGGCTAGGGGGGCCTTTGCACAGATTCGGCTTGTGCACCAATTGCGAGCCTACTTGGAGAGGGAGGCTTTGCTCACAGTCACTCATGCCCTTGTCGCCTCACGGCTTGACTACTGTAACGGGCTCTACATGGGGCTACCCTCAAAGAGCATCCGGAGACTACAATTGGTACAGAATGCAGCTGCGCGAGCTGTGGTGGGTGTACCGAGATACACCTACGTAACACCCATCCTCCGCCAGCTGCATTGGCTGCCCATTAGTCTCCGGTCGCAATTCAAGGTGTTGGTTTTGACCTTTAAAGCCCTACATGGCTCAGGGCCAGGTTTACCTTCGGGACCGCATCCTGCCACATTCCTCCCTACGACCAGTGAGGTCCCACAGAGAGGGCTTCCTCCAGGTCCCGTCTGCCAAACAATGCCGGCTGGCGGGCCCACGGGGGAGGGCCTTCTCTGTGGGAGCCCCATCTCTCTGGAACCAACTCCCGCCAGAGATCCGGACTATCCCCACCCTACTGGCCTTCCGCAAGGCAGTAAAAACATGGCTCTTCCGGCAGGCGGGGTGAAGAGATGATTCCCCCAAGTATGAATGGTTTTTTAAATTGTAATATGTTTTTAGATGTTATTTTAATATGTAGTTCTAATCTCTGCTGTAAGCCGCCCTGAGTCCCACGGGATTGGGCGGCCTATAAGAACTCTTATAAATAAAAATAAATAAATGAATAATGATTTATAGACAGAATGTTATATTGAGGAGGAGGAGGAGGAGGAGGAGGAGGAGGAGGAGGAGGAGGAGGAGGAGGAGGAGGAGGAGGAGGAGGGGAAGGAGAAGGAGAAGGAGAAGGAGGAGGAGGAGGAGGAGGAGGAGGAGGAGGAGGAGGAGAAGGAGAAGGAGAAGGAGAAGGAGAAGGAGAAGGAGAAGGAGAAGGAGAAGGAGAAGGAGAAGAAGAAGAAGAAGAAGAAGAAGAAGAAGAAGAAGAAGAAGAAGAAGAAGAAGAAGAAGAAGAAGATGATGATGATGATGATGATGATGATGATGATGATGATGATGATGATAACCACAACAGCCTGTGCTCAGTTACTAGGCTATTGTTTATTCTCAATATACTTTATAATCCTGTTTCTTATTTTGCCCACAACAACCACCATTCTGTGAGGTGGATTGGGTTGGACTGAGAGAGAGAGGGACTGTCCCATGGTCATCCATTAGGCTTCATGCCTAATGTGGAATTAGAACTCATAATCTCCTGGTTCCTAGGCCGGCAGCACCTTAATCAAACTGACAGCCTTATGACCCAAATAAGTTGTAACTCTCTACTACACTGTTCCTCAAATAAATAAATAAATTTGGGTGGTGGTGGGGAGAGGCCTATATTTGATCTGTTCCACATGGGCCTAATGCAATATATACCTGTTATATTCCATTTATCAGGATAGCAATCTTACAAAGCAACAATGTTTTACCTGGAGAACTCCTCTATGGAGTATAGGTGGCCAAACCTCTTTGTTGGTTTATTTCTAACACAACTGCTGTCTTAATATTCATTCATTCATTCATTCATTCATTCATTCATTCATTCATTCATTCATTCATTCATTTTGTATAGTCACCCATCTCAAGTTCATGACTCTGGGCAGCTAACAATTCTTAGAAACAAGATTTTAACAGCACATAACAAAATTGTAAATATTTTTGACAGCAGAAAACAAAATGGCGAGGTCAACAAAGAATGGAGGCAACTCATTGTTCAAATATCTGGATCGGTTCTTGTAAAGAAATTAAAACAGCTGTTTGAGACAGCTAAGGATTCCCTTTGCTCTCACCAAGATATCATACTGTCCTCTGGAGATTAGACACAAGTGAAAATGTGTAGTTCTGTCAAGGAAGCTGGTTAATCCAATCTATCTTTTGCACCAAGGCAGAAAGTAGCTTCTGAGTTGCATAACTGGATGTGGAGTAGCTACTTCCTGCTTAGACTTTTTGTTGCTGCCTCTAACATTTTGACACATTACATTTTCTTAATCATGTTTCTTGCCATGAGTAGCAAGGAAATGCTCCCCCCCCCCCTTTGCTGGAAATGCCTCTGTTCCCAGCATGTGTGCACTGGCTAAGATCCTGATACTATAAAAAGAAGGGCAGCTGTTAGACCATGTCTGCTTGCAAGAGGAATGAAATGGGGAGCATTAACTAGCGAATAACTTTTGCTTCCAAACGTGTGTAAAAATGAATGGCTCTAAATCCCTCCCTTGCTTTCTGTGGGGGTGATTCCACAGATCAACGGATCCCAATCGAAATGTAAACACGGTTAATATTAGGGAAATCTTCTCCCAAGTCGTTTCTTTGCATTTGGTGCGAAGAGCATTCGTAGGCCTGGAGACAAACACAGGTGTTTGAGTTGAACGTTTCATGGGTTTGCATTGCCAGGCCAGGGAGGGCATATTTGGGCATCTTTCCTGGACCCATTGCTGGCTTAAGATTTTGGCCTCCCAGCAGTTCTTCCTTCTCATTACTCTTGACTGGAGAGGGAAAATTATTCTCCTGCAGGGCATTGGCTGCCGAGGGAGGAAAGGCTGGGGGGGGGGCAGCTGTGGCTTTAAGGGATCCACCTTAAGGAAACGCCTGCCCTTCCCCTCCCTTGCCCTGAATAGGCAGCGTCACCGCGGGATAGCAGAGGTCAAGTCAATGTACAGGGGACGCTCAGAAGGAAGCAGAGCTGAAGGCGTGCAGTACATCTCCCCAGCTTCTCCCAGGTAGAGGACTGGCGGCTGTCTTTCCTTGCCGTCTGCTATACTAACCCTCTTCCTCCTCCTCCTAACAGACCTCAGTTTCTCTCTCCATCTGACTGTTTCGCACTCTCTGCATGATAAGTGCTCCGCTGGTGCCTCTCTCTCTCTCTCTCTCTCTCTCTCTCTCTCTCTCTCTCTCTCTCTCTCTCTCTCTCTCTCTCTCTCTCTCTCTCTCTCTCTCTCTCTTGCTTGTTGTGTTTCTTCTTACAAAGCTTGCTCAGGTTTCTGGCTGGCTTGAGGAGAACAAATTCAGCCGGTTGTGGAGTTGACTGCAGACCATTGGCTGGCGAATTCCCCCAGTTTAGCTCTTTATCCTCTTGTTTTCCTCTCCCAGACTATGCGCCTCCTGCCTCTCTGCTCTCCCAGACACCTACAACTGCTTTTATATTTACAACACCCTTCCTCACACCCTTCCCCAACTTGCTGGTTAGTTGAGAGAGGACGAAGGGGATGATTTGGGCCCAACCTCGGCACCTTTTTCATTTCCCCCTTTCAGTGAAGAAGCCCGTAGTATCCCAGCACCGCTTTTGTTCAGCTGGAAATAAGTGATAAAATATTCATGAGCAGAAGCGTCCCATAACGGATGATTTACAGACACCTTTGCGATTGGACAATGTGGACGCTTCCTGCCCAGTCCATTTTGCTCCGTCTTTAGTCCAAAATAGACACATAGAACTTGTTTCAGTGTGATAGAGTCACAGTTTATTCAGGTTAAATCACAAATTCCCAATAGCAGAAAGAGTTGCAGGTACTAGATATGGTAGTTTATGATACTTTGGGCTAATAATCAAATAGCTTTAATCCCATTTCTTTGAAACCGTCCAGACCAAATTAAAAAAAAAACAAGGATTGTGTTTTGTCATTATACCAGAGTGTTACACACTTTAAATTGCACACGCCGGATCACAGAGATTAAATCAATTAATACAGACTTTCTTTAATCAACGGAAGCCAAGTGAAATCTTAAGAAGTGTTATCCAAATGTGTCAATCCTCAAATATGCTTCTAAGCTTTAAACCAAAATACCCGATCCTCAAAATAATTTGTCAACTTTTAATAAAAGTACCTCAAGTACATCATCTCGTACAAAGATTTGAGATTTTTGTTTATTTAAATTGCAAATAATAGATTTTTCTGGTCCCATTCTCTCTTTCGGCATGCATGTGCGCAATATGTCTCAAGAACAAATATAAGTTTATAAAGAGCTAATATTATCCCTGAGAGCACATTTCATTCCTGCAATGGTTTTAATACTGTCAGTTTTCACTCTGGACTCTCTCATAGGAAGTATTGCACTAATTCCCAATATACACGAGGTAGCCTTACTAGAGAGTGTAAAGGACAAAGAGGAAGAGGAAAATTATCGGCTGTGATTAAGTCACGGACTATTTTTATTTGTCTTTTTAACTAAGAACACTTCCATATACTAAAGCCAACGGATCAGATCCAACTAAACCTTGTCTCTTTAGTAATTTAAGTGACTTGCTGGCATCATGGAGAAATTTTTTCCATTATTGTAATGCAAGTCTCAATTTAGCAATCTCAGAATTTCTGACCCTATATGCAGCTGCTGTTGGATTTTCACACACACACACACACACACACACACACACACACACACACACACACACGAAGCATTACATTTTTAATTTGGCAGCTTTCCTCTAAAACTCATAATCCAGCTGAAAAATAGAAACTGCTTTTCAAGGTAGGATGACTATATTTCAAGTTATTCTGAAACTTGCTAGGTAGTTATTTATCTACACAATCCATTTCCTGGGTACTTTAAAAAGCAATCTTTTCATGATATCCTCATCAGCCTCTCAAAACTATGATTCTTTGAGGAAAGATGCAATATTTTAAAATGTCTTTCATATAAGAGAATCGGCAGGTTACTTATATTTTATTTGAAGGTTTTACATTCCCCTTTATGGCTTGGATGGCTAACTACAATGCTTTAAAATATACATAAAACCATTTTCAAATAAAAATCACAAATCTACAGCTATAACAGTAAAAGAACTGGATAAATATGTATCCTCTAAATTTTTCCTGAAGCAGTTTTAGCACAAGGGTTATATGGAAAGTCAGAGATGCCTTATTCAGCATTTCTGGTTCCTGGACTGGATTATTTCTGGACCATTTTCACTGTCCATCCCATAAACAGTGCATTTCAGCAATGGGTTGCTCCCGGTTCGGCCCGGTTCAGCAAACCGGTAGCGGCGGGGGAGGCTCTGCCCACCCACCTGGGATGCTTCTGCGGATGCGCAGAAGCATCCTGTGTGAGTGCAAGGGCGAGCACAAACCTGTAGCGATGGGATTTAGAACCCACTACTGGTACATTTGTAGAGTTGTGAGGTTACTGGTTTATTCTCCAAACCTCTGTCATCTTATGATCAGGAAATAGATGCAAATTTGGGAAATAGCCAATCTTGGACACACAGTGAAGGAGAAATACAGATAGGTATAATCAGAAGTCTAGTGGCTCATAACCTTGAACGTGTGAATTATCATTTCTTGTGGATTAACATGGGGAAGTAGAATAATCGGCCCAAATAATTCCCATGAAGTCTCAAGCAGAAGTCTTCAAGCCCAGCTTTTATTAGTGTTTGGAAAGGTAGGAGTTGAGCCATCACAACACCATGCCTCCATCTCAAAGCTGTATCATGTGGTCCAGCAAGATGACATTGGTAAGGTATCAAGGAATCCAGAGGCATCATCAGGTCAGTTCCCTACCTATCATTCTCCCAAGGTAGATCATTCATCTTCATGATCAAAGACTTTCTCTACTAAATCTAGATCTGAATCCAGTTGGAAGGGTGAAAATCAATTATTTCATCTGAGAGCCATCACCTTCTCTACCACTTTGACCAGTTTGGTCTAATGGTGAAGGCACCAGCTTTACCAAAACAGGAGACTGTGAGTTCTTAGTCCTACTTTAGACATGAAAGCCAGCTGGGTGACTTTGGGCTGATCACCAGGAGATGGTAAGTTATGGTCCTGCCTTAGACATGAAAGCCATCTGGGTAACCTTAGTCCGGTCACCCTCTCTCAGCCCCACCCACCTCACAGGGTTGTTGTTCTGTGGAAAATAGGAAGAGGGATGTATGTTGGATATATTCTCCTCTATGAATTATTTATAAAATAATCAGGTGGGGTATAAATAAATGTAAAGAAATAATACCAGTTACAGCTAACAGTAATTAAAATTGGCTGGATCCCAATATATCTTTCTAGGATGGTTTCCTAATGATTGCATCAATTATGTAGATTTTCTTCCTCGAAATAGTCCTAGCCAGAGAATGAAAGATAATGAATTATAATGGGCCATTTGATGTGTGTGGCTGAAGTTCCTTATTTATAGATAGCATAAATCAAATACTAATATTTAAATCTCTTCCCAATCCCTATTTTCCTCTCTGTTTTCAACATTATAATAAAACTCAACTCTGAAAAAGTGACCTAATTATTAAATCAAAGCCAAATTACTGTTTGCATTCTTAAACTATTAAGAAGTGATCTGAAGGCTTTTAGGAGCAGAGATATATATTTGCCCCTTAAAATACTACCCTGTAACAATGGATTCAGCATTTCAAAGTATTAATAGCAATAGCAATAGCACTTAGACTTATATACCGCTTCATAGTGCTTTACAGCCCTCTCTAAGCGGTTTACAGAGTTCAGCATATTGCCCTCAACAATCTGGGTTCTCATTTTACCGACCTCAGAAGGATGGAAGGCTGAGTCAACCTTGAGCCGGTGAGATTTGAACAGCTGAACTGCTGAACTAGCAGTAGCCTGCAGTGCTGCATTTAACCACTGCGCCACCTCGGCCCCTTAAACTTGTTTTGGGTTTCCTATCTGCGATACTTCTATTCCTCAGTACAGTCAATGGTAGATGGGATTGCATTGATCCCAAAGAAGTCAAATTCGTTGAGTCCAATCTCTTAATCTGGTCACTTTAATGTGTTTTGGATCCCTAAGCTACGCTAGAACAATGATCTGATTTGGTAAACTTAATTTCTCTGGACATTTTTAGCTTCTTTGAGAGGAAATATGGCACAAATGCTCACTTGGTATTCTGTGCCACATCTGGTTAAGCTGTGTCCCACTCAGCACTTTCAGGACCCTGGACAATGACCAAGAGGCTTCTTCCCTTGCATGAAATAACTCTGAATTCAACAAAGGACCACAGTAGAGGGCAATTGAGAGTGTTGATAGTTTAAGTTCTTGAAGGATCTATGGCTGTTTCTGGACCCTCATGGACCTGCATGTCTGAGGGACAGCAGAAATTGAGGTGGAAATCTTAGGGTTCTGAGGAAAGGGTTCTGTCCTCTTCCTGAGTATATTCAGAAAAAAGGATAGCAAAATTCTGCCTTAAAGTAGGGAAATTTATGACTTCATGCTGAGTTTTCCTTTGGGTAATGCTAAGCCTTTTAAGTAGAATATATCACAGACAGCCAACACTTTATACATGGGTATAATAATTTTTCTTCTCCTTAAGGAATCTTGGGACTGTTGTTTTGCGGGAATAGGATGAACAATCACAACTAGAACCTTTTTGGATTTATTGTCTTACTACAATTCCAATGAATCTCTAGAATGAAGCATGTCTTTTAAACTAGAGGTCCTACATTAATGCAGATGTGGAGAAATGTAGATAATATAGGTTGCGTTCATGCCTATGTTAAGTGGGAGATTTGTTTCGGTTCTTCGCTCTTGTCCAAATTTTAAATCTCTAGAGCAGGGGTCCTCAAACTTGGCAACTTTAAGACTTGTGGACTTCAACTCCCAGAATTCTGGGAGTTGAAGTCCACAAGTCTTAAAGTTGCCAAGTTTGAAGACCTCTGCTCTAGTGTTTGGTATGTATTTAAACTTCCTCTGTTTCTCTAAGAGAAGATTTCCGAGAGTTGTCCAAGATTTCATTCATTATAGAAGCATCAGCGCATGAGAGAGGAACATGAGACGTCTGAGGTGCTCTCCTTTCATAGTTGGGTTTGATTTATGCTTTCTCAATTTTGAGAAAAGCCACATCGTTCATTTTAATCTGGACTCTTAAATGGTTGTCAGTAGCTCCATGTTTTATGAAGTTGTCATTTGCTGTATGGTATGTATGTTATTTTGACTTGACATCACCTTGATGGCTTCTTCGGAGGAGTGCTACAGTATTCAGATATCAAAAATAACGCAAAGCATAGAAATTTTAAAAAAAGAGGATGCAAAAGTCCACCACTTTTACCTTTCTCTTAAGGACTGGTTGTTGCATCCCAAAGGAACTCCAACTCATTGGGCTCCTCTTACTCAGAGGCACAACTTTGTTGTTTGCTGCAGTGATAATGCCAGTGATGATACCATGCTGTCCCATCTCTAGCTTACCGAAGAATGCTAAGAATCTAACTTGTTGTGTTTCTGGTAGTTTGAAATGTCCATAGCTTTGGCTGATGGTTGTGGAACACCTTCCGTTCTTCTCTATGTTCATAGTGGACGGGATCGATAATTCCTGACCTGTTTTTCATGGCAGAGGTGGTGGTATGGTGGTGGTCTTACAGGCATTGCTTATACTTGTTGCCACCTGGTGGTCTACAAGATTTTTTTCCCCACTCCACATCTGGAAAGCTGAAATGGAGAAAGCTCTGTAGAAAAGAAAAGACATTTCCAAATCTTTCCATACCTCACATTTAATCTTCAAGAGGCCTAACCATAACATTAAAAAATTAAACAGTCTATAACAGTGATGGCGAACCTTTTTTTCCTCGGGTGCCAAAAGTGCATGCGCATGTGCTATCGCACATGTGCAAGTGCCCACACCCATAATTCAATGTCTGGGGAGGGCAAAAACGGCCTCCCCCCACCGCCCGGAGGCCCTCTGGAGGCCAAAAATGGCCCATTTCCCAACTTCTGGGAAGGCCCATTTTTCACCCTTCCCAGGCTCCAGAGGCTTCCCTGGAGCCTGCGGAGGGCAAAAACACCCTCACCCGTCCCCCCCGGAGGCCCTCCGGAAGCCGAAAACACCCTCCCAGAGCCTCCGGGCGAGCCAAAAATCAGCGGGCCAGCGGACACATGCGCGCTGGAGCTGACCTAGGCAACGGCTCGCGTGCCGGCAGATATGGCTCCATGTGCCACCTGTGGCACGTGTGCCATAGGTTCGCCATCACTGGTCTATAAGAATACTTACGAGGCACAATGGAGATTTCACAAGCGACATAATAGGAAAATGAATAAGACTTAATCTATTGTATATACCATATTTTTTGGAGTATAAGATGCACCTTTTTCCTCCCTAAAAGTGGCTGAAAATTTGGGTGCGTCTTATACTCCGAATGTAGCTTTTCCGAAGCTTTTTTTCCCAGCCCTAACTAGGTGCTAACAGATCTTCCCAGCTCTTACCTTGCAGGCTTTTTCATTGTTACTCTCTCCGAAGAATGTTTTTCCAGCCCTAAGTCTTTGCAGGTTTTTTTTTCATTGCTCTACTTTCTCCGAATAAGTTTTTTTCTAGCCCTAACCAGGTGCTATCTATCTTCCCAGCTCTTACTGGCTTGCAGGCTCTTTCATTGTTACTCTCTCCGAAGAAGGTTTTTTTAAGTCCTAACCAGGGATAAAATAATGTGCTGAAGCTGACCAGACTAAGGATGCTAGCCAGATGAATACCTGGTAAGCAGATTCCCCCCCCCCTATTTTCCTCCCCAAAAACTAAGGTGCGTCTTATACTCCGAAAAATACGGTAATCCTCTCTTGTTAATAAGAATATATGAGTCTCATTTTCCTCCCCATTATTCAGCTAAATGTGCAGTTCTCATTTCTTCAATTCTTAAGTTGAGGCGATGTCTTAAGAAGAACTTTTGGGTGATCCTGGGAATAAGTCATGAAGAGTTTCATAAGTGCCTCAAATTGCACCACAAAATAGAAGTTATAGCTCTTGGAGAAAGTGGGCATTTTCCCCACAACACAATCTCCAAAGTCAGCCACCAGTTAAATGGATTGTCCTTGTTCCCAACCCTCTCTAATCAAGGGCTTCTAGAAGGCTCGGATTTCAGTTAGCCAGCATAGTGAAAGGCTGTGAGTTATCACTCCAACTAATCTAGAGAACACACACACACACACACACACACACACACACACACACACACACACACACACACACACACCAGTAATAAACCAGACACCTTCTAGGCTAGGCGTCTCCAACCTTGGCAACTTTAAGACTTGTGAACTTCAACTCCCAGAATTCCTCAGCCAGCAAAGCTCACTCACTAGGACACCTGGCCTAGAAGACAACTCTAGGCAGTGTTCAAGTTTGAGGTATAGTATCAGGTCATGAAAATGTTTCATTCTGTGGAAGAAATCAGCTTGTTTTCCTAAGCAATAAATATTTATAATTTTTAATGAGATATCTTGGACTTTGCAAGCTTCATCTAACTTCCATTTGTGCTGTTACCACAGTTAGAGCTGTTTGTATTCTGGTGCAGGAAAAGGTCTAGGTTTGGCAGAAAATCCAAAAAAAGGATGAGAAAAATATAGAATTCACACTTTGTTTACACAACCCTCCTTTGCTCCTCTTATTATCTCACACTACACTTCCTCCATGCACATTCCCTACCCATAATTATGTTGTAAGAAAGAATCGCAGAATACAGAGTTAAGGGACCTTGGAGATCATCTAGTAATCCAACCCCCTACTCAAGCAGGTGACCCTCAACCATGTCAGACAAATGGCTGTCCAAAAGTGTTGAAACCTTCATGCACTCTGTTCTTTTCTTTCAGGATTAGGAAAAAACCATTTTTCCAGATGTGGCTACAGCTGGCCAGCGAAGGATGCTGGGAGGTGTAGTCCACCTACACCGGGATCCAGGGTGCATCAACCATGCAGAGGTTGATAAAGAACACCTTCCCGTGTTCCTCACCATTGAACTGCTGGGCAAGTGCAGCCACATCTGGAAAACATGACCAATTTCAACCCAGAAAGAATAAAATAGGTTTTAGTGGAAATTTATCACTGGCTTTTCTCGCAAACAAAGCAGGACCCTGTAGTCCTTAAAAGGCCATGCCTAGAGTTAGTGCACACAACTGCCTGGGGCTGAGGAAAGAACACCCTTAAGAGCAAATCATGTGTAGAGAGAGGACCAATCACTGTTCTTTGTTGCACAATTACTCCAGTGAGATCAATAGCACTCATAACATATCAAAGGCACTGACACCAGTCTGTAATGTAGGGTTTTTTTTAACCTCAGCAACTTCAAGGAGTAGCACCTAGACTTACAACAAGGCTCCCACATCCCTTAATTCAGCACTGACTTGCTCTGAGGAAGCTCTAGCTAGCAAACCGTACTCAACGAGTAGTCCTTAATGGTACTACATCTACATGGAGGAAAGTAAGCAGTGGGGTACCACAAGGTGCTGTCCTAGGCACAGTACTCTTCAATATCTTCATAAACGACTTAGATGAGGGAATAGAAGGGGGAACTTACCAAATTTGCAGATGATACTAAACGGGCAGGAATAGCCAACACCCTAGATCAGGGGTGTCAAAATTTCATTGAGGGCCGCATCAGGGCTGTGGTTGACCTTGGGGTGGGGGTGGGGGTGGGTCTACCGGGTGGGTGTGACCAACTGGGTGGGCGTGGCCAGTTTGACGCCACTCTCCAAACTGCTGGTATGTTTCCTCTTCATACTGGGTAGACTGGGCTGAAGCCACGCTGGCCTGATGCTTCCTCTTCACATTGGGTAGTCTGGGCCAAAGCGACGTGGGTTGGCCCCTTACATTTTCCAGGAGGCCCCTGTGGGCCGGATCCGACCACATCGTGGGCTGGATCCGGCCCAAGGGCCTTGTGTTTGCTGTAGATGATAGGCTCAGGATCCGGAGGGATCTTGACAGACTTGAACACTGGGCCCTATCTAACAAAATGAAATCCAATGTAGAGAAAAATAAAGCCTTACACTTAGGCAAGAAAAACCAAAAGTACACATATAGACTGGGTGAAACCAGGCTTAATAGCAGTAACTGTGAGAGGGATCTTGGAATCTTAATGGACAACCAATTAAATATGAGTCAATAATGTGTGGCGGCAGCCAAAAAAGCCAATGCAATCCTAAGTTGCATTAACAGAGGGATACAATCACGACCAAGGAAGGTACTAATACCACTCTATAAAGCCTTAGTAAGACCACACCTAGAGTTTTGGTTACCACACTATAAAAAGATGTTGAGACTCTGGAAAGAGTGCAGAGAAGAGCAACCAAGATGATTAGGGGACTGGAGGCTAAAACATACATGCAGTAACTGGGCATGGCTAGTCTATTGAAGAGAAGGACCAGGGGAGACATGATAGCAGAGTTCCAATATTTGAGGGGCTGCCACAGAGAGGAGGGGGTCAAGCTATTTCCCAAAGCACCGGAAGGCCAGACAAGGAATAATGGATGGAAACTGATCAAGGAGAGATTCAACCTGAAAATAAGGAGAAATTTTCTGACAGTGAGAGCAATCAACCCATGGAACAGAAGTTGCCTTCAGAAGTTATGGGAGCTTCATCACTGGAGGCTTTCAAGATTGGGTTGCCATCTGTCAGAAATGGTGTAGGGTCTCCTGCTTGGGCGGAGGGTTGGACTAGATGACCTACAAGGCCCCTCCCAACTCTATTAATCTTTAACCTAAGCAGGGCTACCACTCCAGACCTCCTCAGCTGTGAACTGTTTCCAGTGTGGTGACAAAGTTGGCGCTGGTTTATAGAGGATGATGGTGTTTCTATTCTAAGATGTTACCTTGAGCCGATCATTCCTTCCTGCACATTCCAGTCCTGGCCCTGGGGAAAGGCTACTATTAACATTCCAGAAACCTTTTTCTTCCTCGGGCCATTTTTAGTCACGGCCCAAAGAGTAAAATTCACTGGGACGGCGGTCATTTCAGTGTCTGCTTGGCAGAGAGAATCTCATCCCGTTTCCTGAAATTGTTTCAACAGATGCTGCTTCCAGTGTTTTGAATTTAAATTTTAAAAGCCAATTCCAGGGGTGAAATGCTACCAGTTCGGGTGTACCGGTAGCGGCGGCCGGTGCCTCGGAGAAGCGGTAGCTGTGGCAGCGCGAGGCTCCGCCCACCCGCCAGGACATCGCCATTTTCTTTTTTAACCCTCTGCGCATGCGCAAAGGCTTCTGCGCATGCGCAGAGGGTGAAAAAGCGTGCGCTTCCGAACTGGTAGGGAAGGTAAGTAAATTTCACTGCTGGCCAATTCAATCCTAGGCTGCCATAACAGAAGGATAGAATCAAGATCATGTGAAGTGCTTGTATCGCTTTATAAAACCTTAGAAAGACCACACTTGGAATATTGCATCCAGTTCTGGCCACCACAATATAAAATAGATGTTGAGACTCTGGAAAGAGTGCATAGAAGAGCAACAAAAACGATTAGAGGGCTGGAGGCTAAAACAAAGAATGATTACAGGAACTGGTTATAACTAGTCTAATGAAAAGAAGGACTAGGGGAGACATGATAGCAGTCTTCCAATATTTCAGGGGCTCCAGCAAAGACAAGGGGGTCAAACTATTTTCCAAAGCATCAAAAAGCAAGACAAGAAACAACAGATGAAAACTACCGTATTTTTCGGAATATAAGACGCACCTTTTTCCTCCCTAAAAGTGGCTGAAAATTTGGGTGCGTCTTATACTTCGAATGTAGCTTTTTTTTTTCCAGCCCTAACTAGGTGCTAACAGATCTTCCCAGCTCTTACCTTGCAGGCTTTTTCATTGTTACTCTCTCCAAAGAATGTTTTTCCAGCCCTAAGTCTTTGCAGAATTTTTTTTCATTGCTCTACTTGCTCCGAATAAGTTTTTTTCTAGCCCTAACCAGGTGCTATCGATCTTCCCAGCTCTTACTGGCTTGCAGGCTCTTTCATTGTTATTCTCTCAGAAGAAGGTTTTTTTCAGTCCTAACCAGGGGATAAAATAATGTGCTGAAGCTGACCAGACTAAGGATGCTAGCCAGATGAATACCTGGTAGGCAGATTGTTTTCCCCTATTTTCCTCCCCAAAAACTAAGGTGCATCTTATACTCCGGTGCGTCTTATACTCCGAAAAATATGGTAACCAAGGAGAGAAGCAACCTAGAAATAAGGAGAAATGTTCTAAAGGTGAGAGCAATCAACCAGTGGAATGCCTCTTGCCTTCAGAAGTTGTGGGTGCTCCATCACTGGAGGCTTTTAAGAAGAGATTAGACAGCCATTTGTCTGAAATGGTACAGGGTCTCCTGCTCAAGCAGAGGGTTGGACTAGAAGATCTTCTAGGTCCCTTCCCACTCTATCGGTTCAAATCTCACCGGCTCAAGGTTGACTCAACCTTCCATCCTTCCGAGGTAGGTAAAATGAGGACCCAGATTGTTGGGGGCAATATAAATATACATTGCTTACTGATGTAAACCGCTTAGAGAGTGCTTGCACTGTGAGGCGGTATATAAATGTCACTAATACATAAAATAAATGAATAAATTATTCTACGATTATCCTACAAAGTCTTTTTCCCTTGGCTTAAAAGGAAAAGGGAGAGACCAGGAAAATCTGAAACTGTGAAGAAAGCAGTAATTATGGAAGAACTAGAATTTTACCCACAGTGCCTTCTGGTGGCTTTTCACACATGATGATATATCAGGGCTATAAACGTAGGTTCTTAGGCAAAATTCAGGCCCATAACTGTAATATTATCCTTACCCAGCATCATAAACATTGGGGCCTATTGCAGTATGAAGCATCAGAAGCTAAACTGAAATAAATACGCTGCTGCTACCTTTATGGTTAAGAAAGTTATAGGCCGACCTCCACTTACAACAGTTCATTTAATGACCATTCGAAGTCACTACGGCATTGGAAAAAAGATTGTTTTTCATGCGTGTGACCCCATGGTCACACGATCAAAATTCAGAATGCTTAGCAACTGGCATGTATTTATGACGGTTGCAGTGTCCTGGGGGTCATGTGATTCCCCTTATGCAACTTTCCGATGAGCAACGTCAACGGGGAAGCCAGATTCACTTAACGACCGGGTTGCTAACATAACAACTGCAGCGATACACTTAACAACGGTGGCAAGCCTCACTTAACAACTGTCTCACTTAGCAGTGGAAATTTTGGCCTCCAATGTGGTCGTAAGTCAAGGGCTACCTGCATAGTTTTGGAAGTGATGGGCTGGTGAATTTCTACTTTATGGTGTTGGACACATTTGGATTTGAAAGGATGCTCTGGATAAGATAGAAATAGCACTTCCTGGTGGGATAAATGCCAAGTTTTTAATCTCTGTTGAAATAAGAAGGCTTAGTAAAGTGATCCACCTCCAAGTAAAGCTGCCTTTTGCAATTGACTGATGGAGTTTTTGCCGATGGCGTTCAAGTGGTGTAGTGCTATTATTATTTTGAAGTTATTATTGCCATCCTCTCCATAGGACTTCCAATAGACCTCTTAACAATTCTCAATAGCATCAGTCATGGCCTTATCGTTTTTGGGTTGCCTCATTGAATTGAGAAAGAGAGGTATTCCTTCTCTCTTAATGTCTTCGTGAAACCACTGGAGGAGATGCTTTCTGGAGACCCGGAGTCATTGCTCAAGCTTTGAATGCTGTGGAAGACCAAATGCCGGCAATTAATCTGCAAATGTGTGCATTAGAAAATGCAGAATTAGACCAATGATCAGGACAGCTGCTCCAAGTGCTTAGAGCAGTGGTTCCCAACCTTTTTGTGATCGAGTACCACTTGGAGGTCCCGTACAGTCGCCGCGTACCACCTGGTTCCAGAGAAACTAAATTCGATCAGATATCACTTTATTTCCATAATTGTACCGTTCATTTTTTGGCCCCGCGCATCCAGCAACTGGATTCTCGGGCCGCTGGGACCAGGTGGGTGGCGTGTGGCAACAGTTGCAAATCGTTGCCAGATTATCTTGTGTTAGGCAGTAAACATTTTTGTGAAGTAAAAAATAACTAACTAAAAATCGTTCATGACCCCGAAAGTGTTCGCGTACCACCTGGAAGGCCCTCGCGTACCACTAGTGGTACACGTACCACAGGTTGGGAACCACTGGCTTAGAGGTCCAAGATTTCCTCTTGAAAAATTCTGTGTTTTGGAGGTGGGTGTAAACTTTACTGTGCCATCAAAAAATGCAAGAACCTTTGCCAATTAAATGCATCTTTGTGTATGCCCATGTTTACCTTTCAAAATATCATTTTTAATTGTCTCTTAGAATAGAATAGAATAGAATAGAATAGAATAGAATAGAATAGAATAGAATAGAATAGAATAGAATAGAATAGAATAGAATTTTATTGGCCAAGTGTGATTGGACACACAAGGAATTTGTCTTGGTGCATATGGCGCAGCAGTTAGAGAGCAGTACTGCAGGTCACTTTAGCTGACTGTGATCCGCAGGTCAGCGGTTCAAATCTCACCGGCTCAAGGTTGACTCAGCCTTCCATCCTTCCGAGGTAGGTAAAATGAGGACCCAGATTGTTGGGGGCAATGCAAATACTGTATATACATTGCTTAATGGTGTAAACCGCTTAGAGAGTGCTTGCACTATGAGGCGGTATATAAATCTCATTAATAAATAAAATAAATAAATAAATATGCTCTCAGTGTACATAAAAGAAAAGATACATTTGTCAAGAATCATAAGGTATAACATTTAATGATAGTCCGGGTACAAATAAGCAATCAAAGCATATTAGGAACCAGTCAATATAAATTGTAAGGGTACAAGCAACAAAGTTACAATCATACAGTCATTTGTGGGAGAAGATGGATGATGGGAGTGATGAGAACATTAATAGTAGTGCAGACTTAGTAAATAGTTTGACAGTGTTGAGGGAATTATTTGTTCAGCAGAGTGATGGCGTTCGGGAAAAAACTGTTCTTGTGTCTAGTTGTTCTGGTGTGCAGTGCTCTATAGCGTTGTTTTGAGGGTAGGAGTTGAAACAATTTATGTCCAGGATGCGACGGGTCTGTAAATATTTCCACAGCCCTCTTTTTGACTCGTGCAGTATACAGGTCCTCAATGGAAGGCAGGCTGGTAGCAGTTGTTTTTTCTGCAGTTCTAATTATCCTGTGAAGTCTGTGTCTGTCTTGTTGGGTTGCAGAGCCGAACCAGACAGTTATAGAGGTGCAGATGACAATAATTCCTCTGTAGAACTGTATCAGCAGCTCCTTGGGCAGTTTGAGCTTTCTGAGCTGGCGCAGAAAGAACATTCTTTGCTGTGCTTTTTTGATGATGTTTTTGATGTTAGGTGTCCATTTTAAGTCTTGAGATATAGTCGAACCTAGAAATTTGAAGGTCCCTACTGTTGATACTGTGTTGCTTTTTTATGCTATGATTCCAGTGGCTTTTTATTTTTTAAACAAACACCTCCTGATAATTATAATTTTATTATAATTTTGAATGCTTCAGCATTGAACATCATTGCGAGTGTCAGAAGGCACTAACAAAACAAATATAAAATCTGCCTGCCAATTTTTTATTTATTTTTTTGCCATTTGGACGTCTCCTTCTCATTTTCTGTTTCCTGTATCTAGCCAGTTTCTAATTCTCAAATGACAAGTTCTAACTCTGCTGCATCAAACATTTATATTTTTAATGACTGTTCATGAGTTCATGTACATTTTCTGAGATTATGTACTTTGCATGACTAAGCAGCCAGAGTTATTGTGTGCTTCTCTCATTTGTCTGTGGCTGGATCGGTTTAATCTAATTTCTGCAGGAAATAAAAGTCCATTCGCAATGCACACAGTGTAAAACTGTTTTATTTTAACACTTTAATTAGTCTGTGCCAAAGGAACCAAATCATTTCAACAGTTTGGATTCAAAACCATTAGGAAAAATTATATGCGCTTAAAAACAACAAGCAGAAACAGACTGGCACTTTTGAGAAAAATAGCTGGGATTTTAAAAAAAATGTGGTGTGTTTTTTTTAAAGTACACTTTCCCGTTTTTCCCAATTTGCAATCACAATGTCATTTTAGAAACCCAAAATTGTGATATATAATATACAAAATAATGGTTGGGTCTTCTCTAGCTGATGTTCTATGATTATCAGACTAATAAGAATTCAGCTTTAATTACAAACTTAGGAAAATATACTAATATAGCTAGAACAAGTAAGTAAAATACTGAATTCAGTAACAGAATAACAGAACAGATAAACAGATAACAGTAATAATAACAGGAACAGAATAACAGTTGGAAGGGACCTTGGAGGTCTTCTACTCCAACCCCCTGCTCAAGCAGTTGATACTATACCAGGTTAGGGTTGTCAAGAGCCAAGGTGGCGCAGTGGTTAAATGCAGCACTGCAGGCTACTTCAGCTGACAGCTAGTTCAGCAGTTCAGCTGTTCAAATCTCACTGGCTCAAGGTTGACTCAGCCTTCCATCCTTCTGAGGTCGGTGAAATATATTTATTTATTTATTTATTATTTAAATAGATTTGTATGCCGCCCAACTCCCAGGGGACTCTGGGCGGCTCACACCATGTCAAATCCATTTATCAATATAAAAATCATAACAGTTAAAAACTACAAAAGTTAAAAAAAAAATCTAGTGTTCATAACCAGGGGGGAGACCCATATATAGTCTAATTGGTTTCACTTTCACCCCACCTGCCGGAAGAGCCAAGTTTTTATTGCTTTACGGAAGGCCAGCAGGGTGGGGATAGTCCTGATCTCTGGAGGGAGTTGGTTCCACAGGGAGGGAGCTCCCACAGAGAAGGCTCTCCCCCTCAGCCCCGCCAACCGGCATTGCTTGGTCGATGGGACCTGGAGGAGACCAACTCTGTGGGCCCTAACCGGTCGTAGGGAGGTATGTGGCAGGATGTGGTCCCGAAGGTAACCTGGCCCTGAGCCATGTAGGGCTTTAAAGGTCAAAACCAACACCTTAAATTGGGTCTGGAGACTAATGGGCAGCCAATGCAGCTGGCGGAGGATAGGTGTTACGTGGGTGTATCTAGGTACGCCCACCACAGCTCGCGCAGCTGCATTTTGCACCAGTTGCAGTCTCCGGACACTCTTCTAGGGTAGCCCCATGAGGACCCAGATTGTTGGGGGCAATATGCTGAACTCTGTAAACTGCTTAGAGAGGGCTGTAAAGTACTATGAAGCAGTATATAAGTCTAAGTGCTATTGCTATTGCTATTGTCCAATCTCTTCTTAAAAGTCTCCAGTGAGGGAGTACTTAAAACTTCTGAAGGCCAGCTAGTTAATTGTTCTAATTGTCAGGAAATTGGTTCTCTCCTTGATTAGTTTCCATCCATTACTTTTTGCCCTGCTTTCAGATTCTTTGGAAAATAACTTTTCCTCTCTGTGGCAGCCCCTCAAATATTGGAAGACTGCTATCCTGTCTCCCCTGATCCTTCTCTTCACTAGAGCAGCCATGCCCAGTTCCTGCAACCGTTCTTCGTATGTTTTAGCCTCCAGTCCCCTAATCATTCTGGTTGCTCTTCTCTGCACTTTTTTCTAGAGTCTCAACATCTTTTTTATATCGTGGCGACCAAAAAATAATAATAATAAACTTTTTTTTCCCAGTATACAAGTTTATAAGACATTGAACTGCCATTCTGGTTTTCTTATGGTAGTAGCCAACCAGCTGAATATGAGCTAATACAGAAAATATTTCAGCCGATGATAAATAACAATTGATATTCTGCTACATAGCCTTATTCTGGAATATAACATTATCCTTCATTGATTGGTCTGTGGCCAAAATTCTACCTTGTAGTAATAAATTTCATTTGGGAAGAATGAGGATGAGTTTCTTTATGCTTTCTAGTCTTCTCAATGGGGTTATGCCTTCCTGCCTTCCTGCTTTCTTTCTTTCTTTCTTTCTTTCTTTCTTTCTTTCTTTCTTTCTTTCTTTCCTTCCTTCCTTCCTTCCTTCCTTCCCTCCCTCCCTCCCTCCCTCTTTCTTTCTTTCTTTCTTTCTTTCTTTCTTTCTTTCTTTCTTTCTTTCTTTCTTTCTTTTCTTTCTTTTTTCTTTCTTTCTTTCCAGGGAGAGGGATCTCATATAGTTATCTCTCTCCAATTTTTTTGAATGTGAAAGCTAAAACCACCACAGAGCCATCCCTATGGAGTCATTTAATCTCTGGATGTGAAAGGGTTTGTTAACAATCATCCATGCTTAGAATACAGTTGACCAAAGGAACTAGTTTAACCTTTGCAAAACTGGATCTGTTAAGGCTAAATATAACCCCACTCCACCTCAGTTGGCACAGTTAAGGCACAGTTAAGGGTGTTGGGAGAGAAATGTGCACATATATACCTCTACTAAACTAAAAGGTATTCTTAATAGTTATTTGGGGGGGGAATGAACTCATTTTTTTCAGTATCAAAGAAATCATTGTGGATACCAAACCGTTTGATGTGGAGAGCTTTAAATCTGAAAAGACAGGAGCCTCCTCTGATTATCTAGAGGTCTAAGTGCCTACTCATCCTCTTTGCACACATAGGCGGAGGAGGAGGAGGAGGAGGAGGAGGAGGAGGAGGAGGAGGAGGAGGAGGAGGAGGAGGAGAAGAAGAAGAAGAAGAAGAAGAAGAAGAAGAAGAAGAAGAAGAAGAAGAAGAAGAAGAAGAAGAAGAAGAAGAAGAAGAAGAAGAAGAAGAAGAAGAATCAATAATTAATTACATTGCTATAGTGATATAATTTACTAATTCAGGCTAGTTATGTTTCAACCTGGCAAACATTTCTTCTTTATCTATTATTCCTTAGAAAAACTTGAGAGAAGAAAAACTTACTAACACCAAATCAATTTGCATAAAATTATACTGAGTGAAAATAAGCTACACACACACACACACACACACATATTTATACACGCGCGCACACACGCACTGTATAATACTGTGTATGTGTGCATAAAATTGTCAAATGTGAAAAAACTCAATAAAAAGTATTTTTTTAAAAAAAAATTATTAAGTTTTCTGGTTAAAAACAACATAACAACATACAAAAAATACAAAAGAAAAAAGAAAAAAAACTCAGAAAAATATGTAAACGCATAAAGTACAAACAAACATAGCAAAAGCTAATCACTTGTACAGCTATTTCATTTTCATTTATATTTTACATTTCGCTATATTACACACACACACACACTCTCTATATATACTGTATATATATACTGTGCATGTGTGCATAAAACTGTCAAATGTGAAGCTACATGATAAAGAAGATTCAGAATACTACAAAATCTGGGGAAACTGGTATAAATGGTTGGAAAACAAACAAACAAAATAAACAAATTTAACATGTTAAGGGTGATGAATAGAATAATAAATTAAAATAGATTGATGATAAATTAAGAAAATAACAACTTAGATATCGAAACGATAATACGCAAAAACTGTACTATATATTTATAACTATTTCTCATTTTAATGTATGTACTCATATATATATATATATATATATATATATATATATATATATATATATATATATATATAAACTTAGACTATACTGTTCATGAAATTATATATTGCTATATATGCTTGATTTGTATATATATATATATATATATATATATATATATATATATATATATATGTATATATGTATATATGTATATATGTATATATGTATATATGTATATATGTATATATGTATATATGTATATATATATATATTATTTTTTGTATGTCTCTTTTGTATGTCTTTTTCGTATTATGTGTTTTTGTATATTTTAAAACAACTTAATAAAAATTATTTTTTTAAAAAAACTGTCAAATGTGAAAAAACTCAATAAAAAGTATTTTTTTAAAAAAAAAAACTGTCAAATGGACAATATATATATATTGATATACATAAAACTCATTGGTGTATCCTGAGGGAATCAGGCAATGAACCAACCAGAATCTTACACTGAAAGCTCCTTTAAACTCTTATTTTTAACTCGCCCTTAAAATAAGCTGCTTCTTTTATCTTAGAAAAGTGGCTTTGAGCCTGAACAAGGGAACCGAGGCGCTTCGGAAAGGTCTGTTAACCTCCCGGGGCTCTATATTAGACTTCTGAGTCACAGAGGTTTTGCATAGCTGGTGTTGGGTTACCAGCCATGTATGGCCTCTTCGTCAGGGATATCAGTATCTGTATTATAAGTGCTATCTATTCTTAGATGACACTTCGGCTGGACTGACCAGGCAAGAGACAAAAAAGAGTATTATTTTGTGCTTTAATCGGATAGAAGGTGGGGGGAAAAAGAGCGCTCCTTTTAAAAACAAGACATACCCACCTGTATTCCACCCCTCTGTTTCGCAGAGCCCGGGGTTCTTCCTGGCGTAAAGGAGAGATAAAATGTCCTTCAGTGTGACTCTCAACGGATCTGGACCATGGGGCTTCCGTCTGCAAGGAGGGAAGGACTTCAACATGCCTTTGACCATCTCCAGGGTAAGGATGAGATACTCAAAAGTTTTTTTTCTTGAGATTTGGGGGCTTGGACTTGTGGGCTTGCTGGAGGGAACTGGCCAGGGGAGGCAGGGGTGATAAGCTCCCGGGCATGTGTTGCTGTTGTTGTTTAATTGACAGAGCCTTGTAGAGTGAAAAGTACTATAATGACAAGGAAGGGGACTTACGGTACATGCTGCTCTTCTGCCTTGTCTAATTCATAGGCAACAAAAATAGCCCACGTATGTAAGTTGTGACAGTGGGAGTCATCTTTGTGGCAGCTGGTAGAAAGGTTTTCTCTGGCTTATTCTCCCAACAATTCTCCCATCAATTAAGCGGATGAAAGTGACTCAAATCTATATGAGTTTTGGTGGTCTATGTGCCATCCCTTCTTCTCCTTCTTCTTCTCCTTCTCCTTCTCCTCCTTCTCCTTCTCCCTTGCTCTCTCCCTCTCTCTCCCCTTCCTCCTTCTCCCTCTCTGTCTTCAAACTTAATTTTATTTTAGCGCTGCCTTATCTAGAATAAAAATGAAAGGAAATGGTTGCGAGAGGCAGGATGGTCATGATCATTCTTTTATTATTATTATTATTATTATTATTATTATTATTATTATTATTATTATTATTATTATTATTATTATTATTATTATTATTATTATTATTTATTTATAAATCACATTTATACAGCCACCCATCTCACCATCAAGTGACTCTGTATGCGTGTTTGCCCATATTTGATCAATAGGCTCTCAACATCCCTAAGGGTTGGTTTGCCTTCCAGCAAATGGGCTGAATTTTGGAAAATGTTTGTATCAGGCCTCAAATAATATGTTGTGTAATAATTAATACATGCAGTTAGCATTGATCCCTTTATTGCTTTTCCATTTTGCCATCATCTGTAGTTCCTGGAATTTCTAAAAGGAAAATGTTGTAAGACTGTTAATAAGTGTGTTGCAAATATCAACCTCAAAAACTTTATCCCTACAACTCACAGGTTTAATTTCTCCTTTTCTGGTGTTGGGATTGGGACTTGGGATCCTGTTGCTATATCAGGGAGAAGTGAACATAGATAACAGAGTGCAGGAGAATCAGGCTGAGAAGGAAGTAGGTTTATGATCGATTCCATCTTTATCTGTAATCAAGGCGTTAGAGCGAGTTGTAAGTCTATGGAGATTCTCAGTCATCCAGGTCATGGTTGTTCCAAAGGTGCTTTTTCAAAAGGCAACTGGACTTTTTTTCTCCTTGAAGACATTTCACTTCTCATCCAAGAAGCTTCTTCAGTTCTGCTGAAATGAAGAAGTGGAGAACTGAAGAAACCCCTCGCATCCTGGACATAAATTATTTCAACGCCTACCCTCAAAAGGACGCTATAGAGCACTGCACACCAAGACAACTAGACATAAGAACAGTTTTTTCCCCGAACGCCATCACTCTGCTAAACAAATAATTCCCTCACCACTGTCAAACTAAGGCTGCATTACTATTACTATTAGTCTTCTCATGGTTCCTATCACCCATCTCCTCTTACTTATGACTGTATGACTGTAAATTGTTGCTTGTATCCTTACAATTTATATCAATATGGATTGTTTCCTGATTGCTTATTTGTACCCTATGACTATCATTAATTGTTGTACCTCATGATTCTTGACAAATGTATCTTTTCTTTTATGTACACTGAGAGCAAGTGCACCAAAGACAAAATCCTTGAGTGTCCAATCACACTTGGCCAATAAAGAATTCTATTCTATTCTATTCTATTCTATTCTATTCTATTCTATTCTATTCTATTCTATTCTATTCTATTCTATTCTATTCTATTCTTATTCCACATTCTATTCTATTCTATTCTATTCTATTCTATTCTATTCTATTCTATTCTATTCTATTCTATTCTATTCTATTCTTATTCCACATTCTATTCTATTCTATTCTATTCTATTCTATTCTATTCTATTCTATTCTATTCCATTCCATTCCATTATTCTATTCTATTCTATTCTATTCTATTCTATTCTATTCTATTCTATTCTATTCTATTCTTATTCCACATTCTATTCTATTCTTATTCCATATTCTATTCTATTCTATTCTATTCTATTCTATTCTATTCTATTCTATTCCATTCCATTCCATTCCATTATTCTATTCTATTCTATTCTATTCTATTCTATTCTATTCTATTCTATTCTATTCTATTCTATTCCATTCCATTCCATTCCATTCCTGTCCTCTATTCTATTCTATTCTATTCTATTCTATTCTATTCTATTCTATTCTATTCTATTCTATTCTATTCTTATTCCACATTCTATTCTATTCTTATTCCATATTCTATTCTATTCTATTCTATTCTATTCTATTCTATTCTATTCTATTCTATTCTATTCTATTCCATTCCATTCCATTATTCTATTCTATTCTATTCTATTCTATTCTATTCTATTCTATTCTATTCTATTCTATTCTATTCCATTCCATTCCATTCCATTCCATTCCATTCCTGTCCTCTATTCTATTATATTCTATTCTATTCTATTCTATTCTATTCTATTCTATTCTATTCTATTCTATTCTATTCTATTCTATTCCATTCCATTCCATTCCATTCCATTCCATTCCATTATTCTATTCTATTCTATTCTATTCTATTCTATTCTATTCTATTCTATTCTATTCTATTCTATTCTATTCCATTCCATTCCATTCCATTCCATTCCATTCCTGTCCTCTATTCTATTCTATTCTATTCTATTCTATTCTATTCTATTCTATTCTATTCTATTCTATTCTATTCTATTCTATTCTATTCCATTCCATTCCATTCCATTATTCTATTCTATTCTATTCTATTCTATTCTATTCTATTCTATTCTATTCTATTCTATTCCATTCCATTCCATTCCATTCCATTCCATTCCTGTCCTCTATTCTATTCTATTCTATTCTATTCTATTCTATTCTATTCTATTCTATTCTATTCCATTCCATTCCATTCCATTCCATTATTCTATTCTATTCTATTCTATTCTATTCTATTCTATTCTATTCTATTCTATTCCATTCCATTCCATTCCATTCCATTCCATTCCTGTCCTCTATTCTATTCTATTCTATTCTATTCTATTCTATTCTATTCTATTCTATTCTATTCTATTCTATTCTATTCTATTCTATTCTAATTCTATTCTATTCTATTCCATTCCATTCCATTCCATTCCATTATTCTATTCTATTCTATTCTATTCTATTCTATTCTATTCCATTCCATTCCATTCCATTCCATTCCATTCCTGTCCTCTATTCTATTCTATTCTATTCTATTCTATTCTATTCTATTCTATTCTATTCTATTCTATTCTATTCTATTCTATTCCATTCCATTCCATTCCATTCCATTCCATTATTCTATTCTATTCTATTCTATTCTATTCTATTCTATTCTATTCTATTCTATTCTATTCTATTCTATTCTATTCTTCTTGGATGAGAAGCAAGACGTCTTTAAGGAGAAACAAAGTCTAGTTGGCTTTTGAAAAAAAGACCTTTGGGAGTGACAAGCTGAGTTTCTAGACAAAGTGGTGTGCGATGGGCAGTGTGCTTCAATCTGTTCTTCCTTCTCTATCTTGTTCTGAAGCCCTAGAATAGATGCTGAGCTTTCTTTCTCCTGCACATTAGAGATCCAGAATAAAATCTAACCTTGCACAGGAACATTTGGGGGGAGGAGGGGTTCCTCTTCCCCAACTTTGGCATCTGGGTATGTCCAGTTGCATTCAGTCTGTCAGCAACTCTTTTCTCGGTCCTTGGAGAAGGTTTAAATGACCGATAAAGGAGAATATTTGTAGCTCAGGGTTGGAATGAGGGATCCTTGGAGCTCTCTGAGCTGGATTCTTTTCTCGCAGGTATTTCATTACTTAGCACTGATGTGTTACCTAGTTTGGGTAATGAATTCCATGGGTACCACAGTTTTAAATTGGCTTTTGAGAATGAACCAGGAAAGGACTATCTGGGCAATCAGACAGTGTATATATCTTTGCATATTGTTAGGTCTCAGCCTCTTTTCCCAACTTTTCCCAACAATGCTCAGTTTTACACATTGGCAAAAATAATCAAAACACAAAATACAAACTTGATGATCATGACCTTGATGATGATCCTCACTCAGTAAAGGACCTCGGAGTACTCATCTCTAACAATCTAAGTGCCAGAGCCCACTGCAACTACATAGCAAAGAAGGCATTAAGAGTGGTTAACCTAATCTTGCGCAGCTTCTTCTCTGGTAACATTGTACTCTTAACCAGAGCATACAAAACATTTGCTAGACCGATTCTTGAATACAGCTCATCAGTCTGGAACCCAAACTACATATCAGACATTAACACAATTGAGAATGTCCAGCGATACTTCACAAGAAGAGTATTACATTCCTCTGTTCACAACAGAATTCCTTATGAAACCAGACTTGAAATTTTGGGACTTCAAAATTTAGAACTCCGCCACCTTCAATCTGACCTAAGTGTAGCTCACAAAATTATCTGCCTCAATGTCCTACCTGTTAACGACTACTTCAGCTTCAACCGCAATAATACACGAGCTCACAATAGATACAAACTTAATGTAAACCGCTCCAGACTTGATTGCAAAAAATTTGACTTCAACAACAGAGTGGTCAATGCCTGGAACACTTTACCTGACTCAGTGGTTTCTTCCCCAAACCCCAAAAACTTCAACCTCAGATTATCTACCATCGACCTCACACCATTCCTAAGAGGTCGGTTAGGGGCGTGCATAAGCGCACAATCGTGCCTACCGTTCCTGTCCTAATGTACCCATATATTCATACCTCTTTTACTCTTATTCATGCTTGTACTATTACATATATATTCAATCATATTTTACTGTTTATACTTTGCTTATAATCATATATGCTTGACAAATAAACAAATACAAACTTCCAACTCCAACTTCTTGAGTTGCCTGCAGGCTATGTTGAAAAAATCTCAAGATGAAAACCATAATGGTCCCATCAATGCTGTGCTTATTTTTAATGTCTATTTTGCACAACACAAATAAAAAGCTGGTAACGCTTTGATTGCCTCATCAATAGCTACCTCTTGATGTTTTTTCACCATGTTCTGTGGATACGCCTCCCAACTTCTCTCTGTGTTTCCCTTTTCTTCATTTTTTTTCCTCTGCCCCAGAGTACGATTTTCTCTGCCGTGGAGTTTTTACAAGGTCGTTTTCCTCTACTTTTCCAATTTATTTTTAAATTTGTTCTCAGTCTCATTACATCTTAAGGTTGCCTTGCCTGCTGATCTTTCTGTTGTGTGCATGGCGAGCTGGAGCTTTGTAAGGATGGGGGAAATGAAGGTTAAAAGAGAAAGGGCAATATAATTTGAGTTACTGCAGCTGCGTGAAACTTTAAATGTCTTCTCCAAAAGCGTGAATTGGAAACACATCAGATTGTTCTTAAAGAAGTCACAAAAGATGTCCAATCATTCTGAATGCCAAAGATTGAGTCAAACAGGCCAAAGTCATCTAAGGTCCATCCTAGGAGGACATCTTCTTAAATCTTCTCTTCTTATATACTTAGTAACATTTTCAGTCTTTCCATCTATGTTTTCACCCATCATATCACATTCTTCCTTTGTGCTAATTCTGAGTGCTTCAAACGCTTATGCTGACTTGCCTTATGACGTTGATGGATACCCATGGAGAAATCTGCCCAAGGAACTTCATAATGGAATTTCAAACCTGCGAGGTCAGTTTGCAGAAGATCTAAAAGCAAGAGCTTAAATTCCAAACATGCCAATGACTTTCCTTTGCTGGGCTCACAACAGAAATTTCATTCCAAACTAAGATGATTACTTCTGCACCACATTCCTTTACTGGTTTTATTCCTTTGAGCGGGGGATAATGAAGGAATTGATTTATGAGGGGAAAATCTTGGGGGTCACATTAGGGATGTAGCCTCCATTTCTAACCCAGATCAGTGTTTCTCAATCTCTGCAGCTTTAAGATGTGTGGACTTCAAGTCCCAGGATTCTGCCAATCAATATGCTGACTGGGGAATTCTGGGAGTTGAAGTCCATATATCTGGAGTTCAGACTGTGGGTTCTCCTTCTCAAAGTCAGTTGCTGCAGAAGGAAGAAGCAGGACAAATAAGCAAAATCAGAAATTGGGAAGAGGAGTTTTTATATATTTCAATGAGAGGAGGAGGAGGAGGAGGAGGAGGAGGAGGAGGAGGAGGAGGAGGAGGAGGAGGAGGAGGAGGAGGAGGAGGAGGAGGAGGAGGAGGAGGAGGAGGAGATAAGGGTAGTCCCTACTCATAGCTGTCATATCATGAAGCAAGCTACCTTAGGGTCTTTCTTCCTGATAGACTATATTTTTAATGCATTAGTGAGTAACATAAACATCAACTATAGAAGAGCATTAAAAGACCTTTTTCTCATGTCCGCTTGGAATGACACAGGCTGGTCGTCCATCTAATTATTCTGCAGCTCAAACTGGTACTGGCATGTCTAACCCACAAATGTCTGCGTGAAATACTTAGCTGTCAAAAAGCCTGTGAATTTCTTCCTAGGATGTTGTAATTTGCAGACCTGTCAGGCATCTATTCTTGATATGTCAAGCATTCATCATTAATAAATGTTGCCATGGCTGTACTAAGGACGAGACAGACAAACTTAACTCTCCAACATGGGCAAATATTTAACAGAATATGTGGCTACTTACTTATATAAACAGGCCATCAGTGACAGGGCATATGGAAGACAGAAAACAGAACAATACACTTGTATAAACCCTCCTTGAAGCCTTGTGATAATCCTTTGCAGAATTTGAAAATGTGCTGTACTGATACCAGGGCAAAAATGTACTTGAAGCTAATGTTAATATTCATATCAAGAGAAG
Source organism: Diadophis punctatus similis (assembly GCA_023053685.1). Taxonomy (NCBI): domain Eukaryota; kingdom Metazoa; phylum Chordata; class Lepidosauria; order Squamata; family Dipsadidae; genus Diadophis; species Diadophis punctatus. The sequence goes on from JALIGW010000017.1 coordinate 15,268,056, forward strand.
GTAATGTAGAAATAAATAGTAGGAGCATCTTTCTTTATTTAGTCAATTTCTATGGCCGCTTATCTCCAACAAGCGTCTCTGGGTGGTGAACAATAAAAGAAAATTAAAACAGTTAATAAAAAAAGAAAGAAATTGAATACAAATAGTGGCCAGGAGATAGTATAATCTGCCAGTGTCAACATAACTAAGAATCAGGGCTCTTCACACACTGGGGATGCCAGATCTGGGCACATAGCCAGGCCTTCAAGGCAGTGGCGGGTTGCCCTCTTACCTGTGCCGGTGCGCTGCACGTGCATCTCCAAGTTTTGGAGGGGCGCATGCTCGCTGCACATGCGCATCCCCTTGCGTGATTTTGCTTCTGCGCATGCATGGAAGCAAAATTGCGCCTAAATCTCGCGAGGGGATGCACGTGCATGCGAGATTTTGGCGCAATTTTGCTTCCACGCATGCACGGAAGCAAAATCTTACCAAAATCTCTCTCGCGTGCGCGTCCCCTCACAAAATTTTGGCGCAATTTTGCTTCCGCGCATGCGCATGCACAAAACCGACCCAAAATCACCAGGGAAAAATGGCGACGGGCGCGATGGACCGGCAGAGAGGGCTTCGGAGCAGTTGCGCAATCCACCGCTCCCTACCGGAGCTGCACACTGGGCAGTTCCGGCAGGAACCCACCTCTGCTTCAAGGCCTTCTGAAAGGCCAACAGGATTGGGACCACCCTAATCTCAGGAGGGTGGATATTTCATAGGGCAGGTGTTACGGCAGAGAAGACATGTCTCCTGATCTCCACCAGCCAACACTTTTTGGCTGACAGGACCTGTATCATACCCAACCAGCTACTGGCACAAGAGAGTCCCTCAAGGAATGTGGTCCCAAGCCATGAAGAGTTTTAACAAGGTGCTGGTGACAACCAGCACCTTGAACTGCACCCAGAAACACACTGGCACCCAATCCAGCTCATGAATTAGGGATGTTCCATGGGTTGACTGTCCAACACCGTTAACTATCAGTGAACTCCATTCTGCACAGACTGAAGCTTCTAAATGCTCTTCAAGGGGCAGCCCCATGTAGAACGTGTTGCAGTAGTCCAAACGAGAAGTACAGTGAGCAGAGTCACTTTGTCAGAAGAAGGGCTGAAGTTGCTCTACGTACATGCAACCGTCCATAATGCCATTTTTTAAATTAACCTTTTGTACATTTTTTAGAAAGAAATGGTGTAGCAAATGTTTAAAAGGGTGTCTTTTGATGAGCTTATTCTCCTGAGTGCGTGAAAATGGATTTTTTTGCTCACAGGGGAAGAAAAATGTTCAGAAACGACTGACAACTTTGAATAGGTGATACCAGAGAAAGCTATAATTTTCAGTCTTATAAAATCTCACTATAATACTAGCTTCCCTGTACCACAGTCATAAAACAGCATCAATTTTATTGAGAATGAGGTTTTATGAACTGCTTATTACATGACACTCAATAAAGACACTATCTAAATCAGAAATATGTAACATAGAGAGTCCTGTGGGTATCTTAAACTTCTCTTTAGCCTTAGCCAGCATGGCCAATCTTCAGGGGTGACGACGACTGAATCCTAAAATGTTTGGGGACCACCAGGTTGCTTACTCCTGATCTAGACAACAATCACATTGTCCTAAGAAAACCCCGTGGCATCAGGAACAGGTGGATTCATTTGTGGTGACTAATTTCTACCATTTTGTGTAAGAAGATTGTTGGTCTTCTTCACTGTATTGCTGAATTGACATGTAGATGAACCTTTGGAGTTGCTGTTTCCTTCAGACTTGGGGCCAATGTCAAAGGCTCCTAGATACTATTGGATTAAGGATCAACACCAAAAACAAAGACAGCAGATAGGAAAGTTTTGTGTTTGGTGTTGATCCTCAACATCTAAAAGATCTTGAGACACTGGAAAGAGTGCAGAGAAGAGAACAAGAAGGATTAGGGGGCTGGAGGCTAAAACCTATTAGGTACGTCTAGTCTAGTGAAAAGGAGGACTAGGGGAGACATCATAGCAGTGTTCCAATATTTGAGGGGCCACCATAAACAAGAGGGGATCAACCTATTGCACCAAAAGGCAAGATGAGAAACAATGGATGGAGACTAAATTAATCAAGGAGAGAAGCAACCTAGAAGTAAGGAGAAATTTCCCAACGGGGAAAACAATTAACCAGTGGAATGTCCTGCCTTCAGAAACTGTGGATGCTCCATCACTGGAGGCTTTTAAGAAGAGATTGGGCAACCATTTCTCTGGAATGGTATATGGTCTTCTGCTTGAACAGGGGGTTGGATTAGAAGACCTCCAAGATACCTTCCAACTCTGTTATTCTATGTTCTATGTTTATAGGCTACAGGAGGAAGAAACGAGTCCTAGATATCATTGCCATTATGCTGCATCCAGGCGAGGCTTTTAATCCCTGCCTCCTTTGTGCAATATACTATCCAGTCTTGATAAGCCCTAGCATGTCATCAGAAACCAAATCATGGGTCAAAAGTGCATCATAGCTCCACTTTTTACTCAAGTATTGTTCATGGACTACCTCCTTGAATTGCAGCTGAGTTCCTCCTTCTTTGGATGACTTAAAGTCAACTCTTCCTTCCAGCCTTCAGACAAGGAATGCAAAGACTAGATCTAGAATGAGGGCTGAATGAAACTGTTCCAGTTGTACCACATTTTCACCTTTTTGCAGGTGTGAATCGTGGTGACATGGGCAAACCAAGGAGGCACAGCCTTCTACTCCTCTTTCAGCCATGTTTCTGACCCTCATTGGGGCAATGGTAAGCTGCTGAGGGGTTAAGGCTAGAAACTAGGAGACTGTGAGTTCTAGTCTGGCTTTAGCCATGTAAGCCAGCTTAAGTCAGTCACTCTCTCTTAGCCCAGATCACCTCACAGGGTTGTAGTTGTGGGGAAAACAGGAGGAAGAAGGAATATAAGGAATATTAGATATGTTTGTGGCCTTGAGTAGTTTATAAAAAATAATAAAAGGGCAGACTATAAAATAGATGATAGCTGGGTAGATAGATAGATAGATAGGTAGGTAGGTAGGTAGGTAGGTAGGTAGGTAGGTAGGTAGGTAGGTGGATAGGTAGGTGGATAGGTAGGTAGGTGGATAGGTAGGTAGGTGGATAGGTGGATAGGAGGATAGATAGATAGATAGATAGATAGATAGATAGATAGATAGATAGATAGATAGATAGATAGATAGATAGATAGATAGATAGATAGATGATCGATAGATAGATGATCGATAGATAGATCGATAGATAGATGATCGATAGATAGATGATCGATAGATAGATAGATAGATAGATAGATGGATGGATGGATGGATGGATGGATGGATGGATGGATGGATGGATGGATGGATGGATAGGTAGGTAGGTAGGTGGATAGGTAGGTAGGTGGATAGGTGGATAGGTAGATAGGTAGATAGGTAGATAGATGATAGATAGATAGATAGATAGATAGATAGATAGATAGATAGATAGATAGATAGATAGATAGATAGATATAGATGGATGGATGGATGGATAAGGAGACAGACAGACAAACAGACAGAGAGACATGCAGGAGAGAGAGAGAGAGAGAGAGAGAGAGAGAGAGAGAGAGAGAGAGAGAGATGGTCGGATAAAGAGACAGACAGACAGACAGACAGACAGACAGACAGACAGACAGGACACTTATTCACAAAGATGCTTGATTTTCATGGTCATTGTTTAGACTGTAAAAAGACTTTTCATGAATGGGCCAACCCACATCTGAATAAAAGTTGAACTCTTCTGTTCTTCTGGAAGTCAACGGCTTCTTTGAAAGAGTGGCTGTCCCATTGGATTCTAAATGGCCAAGTTACAAAATCCTATACAAGCCAACAAAGGATGAGAATGGAAAATCTCATTGCTGTTTGTTGCTTCTAATCTCCCCAAACTGTGGAACAATGAAATAAGAGATATAAGCCCTGCTGGAATGATTCCTGGGCTGAGTTTTCCACTCTGGGTATTAAACCTGGTTCCCTGCTAGCTTTGGAATCTGAACACGGTTGCAAACATTAGCCAATCAATATGTAACCACCACACTTGCCCTCTTCTCCACAGGCCAGAAAACTGCTACTTATCCATTTACCTTTAATCTTCTTATTTTCTTTTTTCCAAAAAGCCAAGGTTTTAAGTTCAGAGGTGGAGAAAGAGATGAAACTTAATCTGCACTCTCAGACAGCAATAAAATCTCTCTCACTTTAAGTAGCATCGCATTTAAAACCTTCTTCAGCCAGCTTTTGAAGGGCAAAGATTGAATAGGAGAGAGACAGTGAGAAAGAGAGGGGGAGAGGGAGGAGAGAGGGGAGGTCTTCCATCACCTATGATCCGTTTCTGTTCCCCTAATATTGAAAAGCACTAGTACTAGAGGTGGTATTCAGCCGGTTCGGACCGGTTTGGACGAACTGGTAGCGGCGACTAAGAGTGGGGTGGAACCGCCCACCCGCCCAGACGTAATGGCGTCCTATTTAGCCACGTTTTCGAGCTGAGCGCATGCACGGAAAGCACGCATGCACACAAAGCGCATGCACGGAAGGCATGCGTACACGTGAAACGAGCATGCGCGCGTGGGGCGAACCAGTGGTAAGAATATGTGAAATCCACCACTGACTAGTACTGAATCAATATATACTATAAACATGTAATCAGTGAAAGTTTTATTTAAAATCCAGCTTATGGATTGTTTCCCAAATTTATTACAATTCAACGAATGATCACAAAGATGCTTTTCCTTTTTTTAAAAAAAAAATATTTTTTATTTTTAAATAGATATAAGTATTGAATACATGAACAGTGTGGCATCTGGGTATCGTTAGTTTTTATGCAAAATAATGGTGATAATATTGATAATATTAGTTACATTAATCATACTCACATAATTATCATAATATTGAAAATATTAAAATTAAAGTTATTAACATGTTAGTATTCGCTCCACCATGTATATAATCCTTCATCATTTAATTATTCAATATTTTAATACAGAATACTAATAACCATAGAAATATTATTTAAGTGTACATAATACAATCATCTTTCAACTTCTGATCTTTACATCTTCATATTAAGGTAGAAACTAGAGGGGGGAAATAATATTATGCATATTTCTATATAATACTTTAAAATTAATATGAAGACAAGGATGCTTTTCCAAAAGGCAACTGGACTTCCTTGTTTTTTTCCTTGAAAACCTTTTGCTTCACATCCAAGAAACTTCTTCGGTTCTGACAAACTGAAGAACTGTAGAAGCTTCTTGGATGAGATGCGAAACATTTTCAAGAAAAAAAAAACAAGAAAGTCCAGTTGCCTTTTAGAGATGCACCTTAGGGACAATCATAACCTAGATCAGGGGTCAGCAACCTGCGTCTCTGGAGCCACATGTGGCTCTTTCATCCCTCTGCTGCGGCTCCCTGTTGCTGGTCGGTAAAAGGAAAAGACACTGTGCTAGGAGGAGACTCTATGGTGGGGGAACTGGACTTCCAGTCAGCAGAGGAAAAAGAATGCCACGCTTGGAGGAGACTCTATGGTGGGGGAACCGGATTTCCAGTCGGCAGAGGAAAAATGATGCCACTCTAGGAGGAGACTCTATGGTGGGGGAACCGGCCTTCCGGTCAGCTCCAGAATTGAACGGGGAGCTTCTGGTTCGGACTTTTGTGGCTCTTTGAGTGTTTAATGTTGCCGACCTAGATGATTGAGAATCTCCACCAACAAATTCAATAAATCATATTTGTGATAACCTAGTACTCAACAAATTACACAAACAATGAGCTTTTTGATTTTGTTTAAGACGTCTGGAAGACCTTCTGTGTTCTTCCCTGAAGCTCCAGGTGATCACATCTGGGTTGAGTGTCAAGAAAGTCCAGTGCAGGAGCCCCTGTCAATCAAGAGGGTGACAGGTGAAGGCATAGCTGCCAGTTCCCATAGAACTGAACATCGCGCTTAGACCCCTGTCATTTATCTAAAAATAAGTGGCCAGCAAAGGCTGTAAGGAAAGTTAGCAGCCGGGTAAGTTTTTAAGGTCACGCTTCAGTTTCCTATGTCTGGAATTCTGGATTTTCTTATGGCCAGCAGGTGTGAAAAATAGTTTTGATGCTTGCTTTTGTCCAGGGCATTTCATACATGGCCCCAAACACAGCATTCATCTCCCACCCCACCTTTTCAAAAAATTAAATTTGGTAGCAAGAACATTCTCCAGCCTGGTATTTGTTCCTTCATTCCTACCTTATTGCAATTATTTAGTAAGGGCTGAGATGCCTTTGGGGAAAAGAGGCAACGATGGATATGAGGCTGACCTATGAGGTTGATCTTTCCTCCCTTCTCAGAGTTTGTGGTGGTTTCACATGGTGTAGTTGGGTTGTAAGCTGCTCAGGTAGGGCTTTCGAAGATCTGTTGGATGGAGAAGATGATTCTGAGATGAGTTTTGGCCTTAGAAGCAAGTCATCACAATGATTCAATCTTTAAAACTAACCACTTGTAAGCAAGGAACCATTTCATATTGCATCTTTATGTTTCTGCTGAGCTTAAATTTGCTGTTATGTATGAACAGATCTTCTGCTTACCTAGAAGTTGGCTTCTTGATGATCCAGTTGACATTGGAAAGACTTTTCAGCTGTTATAAACTTAACTGAGGATCAGGAAGCTCCTGAACCTTCTCAAATACATCTCACAGAATTCAAAACAGTAATGGGTTCTAAAACTCTTTACTACCGGTTTGTGTGCGTGCTTGCACGCACGCGCAATGCTACTGCGCATTTACAAAAGCATCCCGGGTGGGTGGGCGGAGTGTCCCGGGCGTGTCGGCGGAGCGTCCTTGGCAGGTGGGTGGAGCATCCAGGGCAGGTGGGCGGAGCATCCTGGGTGGGCAGGCGGAGCATCCTGGGCGTGTGGGCGGAGCATCCCGCTGCTGGTGCTACCGGTTCTTAGAACCGGGCCGAACCGGGAGCAACCCACCGCTGATTCAAAACTTCCCATTTCCCCGCAGTGGGCACTGGGGATTTACCCCTTAGCGGTGGGGGGGGGGGGGGCTAGTGAGAGATATGTCCCAGGCTGACATTATTTTCCTTTCCTTTTCCAAACACTGGGGGAAGTTTCCTTCTTTCTCTGAAGAAGACAATATCGACCCAGTTAGTTTGACATTGTTGCAAGAAAAACAAGAGGGATATCATAGAATTCTAGGCCTGGAAGGGACCTTGGAGGCCTTCTAGACACCACCACCCCGCCCAAATCAGTAATCCTTATGTTGGTTCATATGCTGACCTAATCATCAGGAGTTGTCTGACCCAAGATACTTATATCTTTATAACAGCATCTGTGCCTGTATTATATTCCTCACCGTCTTTTTCAGATGAGCTCAGGACGGGATTATCCGCACAGGCCTGATTATATTCGTTTTATCCTTGCAATACATCTAGAGTAGGGCAAGTGATAAGTTATCCCAATTCAAAGAAGGAGAAAACGCTGGGTATTTCAACCGTTGTTAACATTCATGATCAGTTCTTCTGGGTCCCCGTTTCCCAGTCACATCCAATTATTTACAAAGCAGCTTCCGACAGACTCAGAACAGAGAAGCTTCTTGCAACGTGAGTTTTTCTAACTAGACATCTGGGGAGCTGACCCTGGACCTCCAAGTGCAGAGCACGGTTACAGTGACAGCCTTTAACTAGAGAGGGAAGCAAGACTAACCAGCTGATCAGGCCACCTAAATTATCATGCAAAGCCCTTGCTGATATTTGATCTAGCACAGATTGTTCTGTTCTCTCTGAAGCGAAAAGGTCTGAAGGACTAGGGGAAATTATGTTGGACCGAGGAAGCATTTGCTGTGACTTCACACCAGGGTAAAGGCCTGACAGCTTGATCTTCTGTTATGCTCCTTCTATAGTTCTTATTGTGTGTCTCCAAGGGCCCTGACCTTTGTGAGGATAAAATGAAACATTGGCCTTTTTAACAGCAGTGCTGAATGACGAGGGAAAGGATTTCTGAGGAAAGTTATAGGAAGGAGATAGTTAATACAATTGTTTTTGAAAAAGTCCTGGATATGCCTGATGTATTTAAGTTCCAAGAATGAAAATAGGCTATTTATCACCTCTGGTAATAAATAAATATATTTATTAAGTACTGTATTAACTAAATAAATATATTTATTTAATCAAATGGTGTGGAAATCCTTGCTGGGGGTGGGATACTATATTTGCAGGGGTGGGCTGCTGGGGGTTTTCAGGCGTTCGGGAGAACCTCTAGCTAAGATTCTGTACAGTTTGAAGAACCCCCAAATCCCACTCCTGGCTGGCCCTGCCCACCCCTCCCGTCCCATGAGTCACCACACAGCCCGTTTTAGATGCAGGTAAGTGCAGGTTGCGTACGAAGGCTCGGGAGAGCAAAAAACGGGCCTACCGGAAGTTCAGGAAGGCCGGAAACAGGCCCATTTCCGGCCTCCAGAGGGCCTCCGGAGCCTTGGGAGGCCGTTTTTGCCCTCCTGGAGACCCAAGGAATGCCTCTGGAGCCCGAGGAGGGCAAAAACGCCCCCCCCTGCCGTGGTGCAGGAAGCCAACTAGGCCACACCCACCATAGCCACGCCCACCCAGCAACCAGGCAGAGAACCACTTGCTAAAATTTTTGAAGCCCACACCTGCATATTTGGAATCTGGGGCAGAAGATTAGAAAGTTGGTCTTTCTTTGACTAATATAATTCTTCAATGAACACTCCAAACCCAGAGAAGAAAAGAAAAAAGGAATCTGTCTTCTCATAATATATTCCCTCTTCTGATTTGAGGAATACATATGGATCCTAAATAATTCTCCATGGTTTCATTTTTGTGCAAACTGCGTGGGAATTTGTCCTTTTTAAGGGCTGCACCAAAAATTCTCAGGTCAGGAACAAACCTTATGTAAACATAAAATAAATGTTTTCTGACTCTCAAAGATAGGAAAATAACATCCATAAGTTACTCAAAAAGGCAAGAGGTGAAAGACTGGCATATAAGTCTTGATAGCAGCCTTCCAATATCTCAAGGGCTACCACAAAGAAGAGGGAGTGAAGCTATTCTCCAAGGCACCTGAGGGTAGAACAAGAAGCAATGGGTGGAAACTAATCAAGGAGAGAAGCAACCTAGAACTAAGGAGAAATTTCCTGACAGTTAGAACAATTAATCAGTGGAACAACTTGCCTCCAGAAGTTGTGAATGCTCCAACACTGGAAGTTTTTAAGAAGATGATGGATAACCATTTGTCTGAAATGGTATATGGTTTCCTTCCTGAACAGGGGGTTGGACTAGAAGACCTCCAAGGTCCCTTCCAACTCTGTTATTCTGTTTTCCCATATATGGGAAAAGGGAAGAGGTATCGCCCTGTTGCATTCTAGAAAACTCACAGGTTATTCAAAGGGCGATTTGAAAACTGGTAACAGCATCTGCCCCTTAATCGGAATCATTCCAGGTCCACAGAATATGCATTTGTTTTCAAATGTGGCATTGCACCTCCCTCCTTAGCAAAGGAGATGTCATAACACAGCTTGGTGGTTTTCAATATTCAAGATGGTGAGATCAGTTGATTTCCAAAACAGATAAAAGATTAAGATTGCAGTTCTGGCTCTGCTTATGTGGAAGCAAACTTCTCAATTCCCATGGATTAGTTTGGTGGACTTCCTCCGGAGGACAGATAGTCCTCGACCTACGACCACAATTGAGCCCAAAATTTCTGTTGCTAGGCAGAATCAGTTGTTAAGTGGATTTTTGCCCCGTTTTACGACCTTCCTTGCCACAGTCCCTGCAGTCGTTAAGTTAGTAAGCTGCTAAATCAATCTGGCTTCCCCATTGGCTTTGCTTGTCAGAAGGTCGCAAAAGGTGGTTCACGTGACCCCGGGACACCGCAGCCGTCCTAAATATGAGTCAGTTTCCAAGCATCTGAATTTTGATCACCTGACCATGGGATACTGCAAAAGTCGTAAGTGTGAAAAACAGTCATAAGTCACTTTTTCCGGTGCCGTTGTCACTTCGAGAGGTCACTAAATGAACTGTTATATGTCGAGGACTATCTATACAATATGCACAATGGCACCCTGCAATTTTATATATCCCAGGAAAAGGTGCAGCTACTGTGAGCTTCGGCAGAGAGCTGCTAATTTTGCATTCTGGGGTTCTTTGACGCACCTTTTAGCGATTGAATCTTCAGCCCCAGTCAGCCCTAAATAGGATTATGCAGAAAAAGTATATACAACTGAACTAGCTGACTGATAAATTATCCATTACAGGCTTACCACCGGTGCTCTGCCTTTAGGCTTTTCAATTTATTCGGTCTTTCTCACCCAAACACACACTTGGAAAAATGAATAAACAGAAAAACCTACAGGCAATCTGCCCAGTGTTTTGAGTTGGTATAAGGCTGAAACGGCTCTTCAATCGAAATGTTTCTAGCAGCACCTACCCAGATGCGGCTGGCAATTACAAGAAGAAAGCCTTAAAAGTTAATGCTCTTGAATGAGTCTTCAAACTTCAGCCCTTAGGTGAGAAAAGTCTCAAGGCTTAGAAGCCTAATGTGTGAAATGGCCCTTAGAAAGCACAAAGAGAGGCAATTTTGTTCTTAAGGACCAGGAGGATCGGAAAAGCAAGGGCACCAAATATATCAGTGGGTGTAAATTCCTACCCTTGGGTTCCCAAGCAAGTAAGCGCTTACATAAATCCTGATGGGATGCTGGCGGAATTTTCTTCTGATTCGTTCATGACTCAGCCTTCGGGACACCGCATCCAAAATAATCTGTGTCCAAATTTGTGCAGAGGGGTGTAATTTGATTCTTGGATGCCATCCAGAGGCACTGATCTGGGGAAGGGCAGCTGACAAATTTGGACTCAACACTGCTTTTCATAATTAGGGGTCATTGTTGACTTGCCTTCTATGGTAGATGGGAAAAGATCGATCGTTTCCAATTTAGCTTCATTCATTCAATGAAATTGATCTTTCTCGATTGCCGAACTTAAGATAGCCCTACTGCTTTTATTTAAAGGCAATTGGCTCAAGAATTCTAATGTCTGTGGCTCTCTGGTGCTCAGCCAACTATTTAATCTGTGCAACATGGAACTATAGGAAATAATTTCTTTAAACTGGCTTTAGTGACAGTTTTGGTCACCACGATACAAAAAAAAGATGTTGAGACTCTGGAAAGACTGCAGCGAAGAGCAACAATGATGATTAAAGGACTGATATCAAAAGTGTATGAAGAACGGTTGCGGGAACTGGGTATGTCTAGTCTCACAAAGAGGTTTAGGGGTAAAGTGATAGCACTCTTCCAATATCTAAGAAGCTGCCACAAAGAAGAGGAGGTCAACCTATTCTCCAAAGCACCTGAGGCAGGACAAGAAGTAATGGGTGGAAGCTTACCAAAGAGAGATCCAACCTAGAATAAAGGAGAAATTTCACAACAGTGAGAACAATTAATCCAGTGCTTCTCAAATAGTGAGGCGGGCCCCCCTGGGGGGGCGCAGAGCAATGCCAGGGGGGCGCGTGATCCCAAGGAATGTGCTTTTTTTTGCCGCAGGGAGTCGGGTTTTTTTGCACTAAACAATAGCACACAGCACAGAGCAGGAGATATGAAGTGCAGATAACAAACCCTTAAGAGACACCATGGAAAAATATTTAACAGGGATGAAAAGAAAGGAGGAGAGAGACGGAGATAATGAGACAAACGTAAGTCTCCTGAAAGCTAAGACGAGGAAATATGATGAAGCGTATGTAGCACTTGGCTTCACTATGACTACGGTGGGAGACGAGGAAAGACCGGTATGTTTACTGTGTCTAAAAATGTTGGCAGCAGACAGAATGAAGCCAAATAAATCAAGGCGTCATTTAAACACATTACACCCCAATCACGCTGATAAGCCGCTTGAGTTTTTTCAGCGAAAACATGCCGAATATTGAAAACAATTGTCCCAGCGGAGAGTTGGGGGGGGGCATGAAATGTTTACTTCTTCCTGGGGGGGGGGCGTAACAGAAAATAATTGAGAAGCACTGAATTAATCAATGGAATGGCTTGCCTTCAGAGGTTGTGGGTGCTCCATCCCTGGAGGTTCTTAAGAGATTAGGCAGCAATATGTTTGAAATGGTATAGGACAGGGGTGTCAAACTTCAGGCCCGTGAGCCAGATCTCGCCTGGGATGTGGTCGGATCTGGCCCACGGGGCCGTCCTGATCTACCCAATGTGAAGAGGAAAGATCAGGCCAGCATAGCTTCGGACCGGTCTACCCAATGATTTTATCTGTTATTTATTATTTTATTTATAACTTTTAATTGTATATTTACTGAGTGTTTTTATTTGTTCTAGTCTCTGATCTATGACTGTAATAATAATAAATTGAAATTGAATTACCCAATGCAAAGAAGAAACATGCCAGCGGTTTGGGGAGTAGCTTCAAGCTGGCCACACCAGGGGTGGGTTCTTCCCGGTTCGGACCAGATCACCTGAACTGTTAGCGACCCGCTGGTGATGCAACGATGGTGTCATGGATCCAGTTCGGTCGGTGCCAGTCTGTGGGCGCCGCCATCTTTTTGGGTGAATTTTTGGTGAATTTTTCCGTGTTTGGATGGCTTCTCCTCTTCTGCGGCTTGAAAAAGAGCCCTCCTGCCCACCGCCGGATTAATACTGACCTTTATTTCTTTGCCCGAAGCACAGCTGATCAGCTCCTCAGCTGTGTTTTGGGCTGATTCCTGCTACTGAGCATGCGCGGAAGTGAAATTGCATGGGGGGAAGCTAATAGAATAAATGTTGCGATGTGAACCAGTGGTGAAGGTAAGTGGAACCCACCCCTGGGCAGCACCCACCCATTTGGCCACACCCACCCAGTCAGCTATGCCCATCCCGCCCCCTCAAGGTCAACCACAGCCCTGATGTGACCCTCAATGGAATTGAGTTTGACATCCCTGGTATAGGATCTCCTGTTTGGGCAGGGTGTTGGACAAGACCACCTCCAAAGTCCCCGCCAACTCTGTTATTCTGTACTCTATTCCATATTCTGTAAACTTTCTCTGCCCAGCGTCACTCGCATACAAGTTGTCTTCAAATTAATCGGGACTAGAATTTTCATTGCTAAGTGGGATAGTTATCGAATGACCTTATTGTATGACTTTTTTTTTTGCCATGGTTGTTAAGCGAATCACGGCAGATTGTAACATGTAGGAGAAGAACGGGATTCACCTCTGAGATTTATACCTTTAAGGCTTCTTGGAAACAAAAACGAAGAGAATTCCAGGCCACTGGAAAAAGTTGAGAATTCAAGTCAAAGAAAAAAGTCAGAGATTTGTACGGGAAGTTTTTGATTGACATTTACTTTCTTCTGCAAAGAATGTGGAGCGATGAATCATTTCCCTTCAAATGCCATTCTTAATGGCACTTCGTACCAGTTTGGTTAACAAAATCTCTTCTAATTATAGCAGCTACAGCAGATCCTTACTGTTAGAATATTGATAATATCTTACTGATAATAGAAGCTCAGACTTACAATTTCTTACTAGTACACTATCGCAATAGGACTTCTGTATACTGTATATTCAAGAATGATTAACTGACATGATGACTCTATTCTAAGAACAGCATTGATTGGAAGAGATAATAGCTGCAATCAAACTAGGAGGCCAAAATATTTTAACATTTTGAAATATGCAGATAAGGCCATTCTGGTAGCTGAAAATAGAAAGAGGCAGCTCATCATGAAAGTCAAATTGATATATTAAGAAGGTAAAGGTAATGATAACTAGTGTGCTTAATAAACATAGAGTTGACAACAGTCAAATATTATATAATTTTGTCTTTATGGACTCCGGAAAAGATAAAGATGGGACTGTTCCGGAGAACTAGGTGCTGTGGCCTAGAGGTAGAGCTCTTGCCTCATAATCAGGAGGTTGTGAGTTCAATCCTAGATAGAGGCAGATGTAGGGTCTCCTGCTTGGGCAGGGGGTTGGACTAGATGACCTGTAAGGTCCCTTCCAACTCTGTTAATCTGTAAACTGAAAAGAAGAATGCTCTGGAGAAGTGAAAATTAAAATGCTAAGGAAGAAACCAATAACAAACCTAGGTGAAAACACGAAGGATATGTTCTATGGAGATTCTGAGCCATCCAGGTCATGGTTGTCCCAAAAGTGCTTTTTCAAAAGGCAACTGGATTTGCTAGAACTGAATAACCTTCTTGGATGAGAAGCAGAATGTCTTTGAGATAAAACAAAGTCCAGTTGCCTTTTGAAAAAGCACCTTTGGGACATGAAGGATATGGGTTTCTTTGTCAGTCAATGGGACTTTCACGTAAAAATGTTTGAGAAATTGTGAGGAAGCTAAGAAAGTAACATGAGGTTATCTAGAGATAAACAGCCAACAAGTAGAAGGGTGAGGGGCAGGGGCGGGTTGCTTACTTACCGATACCGGTGCGCTGCGTGTGCATCTCCACGTTTTGTGCGCTTGCGCACTCGCTAGGCAGGTGCGCCCCCGCATGCGATTTTGGCTAGATTTTGCTTCTGCGCATGCGCGGAAGCAAAATCTTGCCAAAATTTCTTGAGGGGACGCGCGTGCGCTTGCAATTTCGGTGAGATTTTGCTTCCGCACATGCGCAGAAGCCAAAAAGCCAAAAAATTCTTTTAAAAAGATGGCGACGCGCACGATTGTCCTCCAAAGACGGCAGCGTAGCAGTCGCGTGCAAATTGCGTAATCGGCAGGTCCCTACCGGAGCTGCGAACTGGACCGCACCGGTAGGAACCCACCCCTGGTGTGTGGGGGGGGGGGGTTAGTAGCTTATCACCTACTCTACTTCTTTAATCTAAGAAGAGATTAAAAATATTTGAAGAGATTCTCTTCTAATGACCTCACTAATAAAAGAAGTGTGTTTCATACCACAGATCTGAAGTTTCTGTGTCTTACCCCTAATTCTTGATTTAAAACTCCTTACGGCTAGTCCTCGACTTATGACCGTAATTGAGTCTGGCAGCGATGGTCGTAAGTCATGACAGTGGTAAAATCAGGTCATCATGTGCCTTGTCTGTGTAACTTCTTTTCTTTCCTTTGTCACAGGGGTCCCCAAACTTGGCAACTTTAAGACTTGTGGACTTTAACTCCCAGAATACTTCAGCCAGCTATGCTGGCTGGAGAATTCTGGGAGTTGAAGTCCACAAGTCTTAAAGTTGCCAAGTTTGAAGACCTCTGCTTTATCATGCCCCGGTGCGGTGGCATAACATAATGAGTCTCTGTCAAAGCTGGACTGAGAAAGAATGAAAGAAAGAAGAGAGGACCCTTGAATTCAGGGACAGGAAAAAATGACTAAGAGTGCCATGGATACATCGATCCTAGACTGAACAAAGATTGAATGCTTCCTAGTGATCAGCAAGCAGAAACTCATATACTCTGGGGATGTAATCCCAGTAGATGATGGACTACTACAGGGATTGGCAACCTTAAACACTCAAAGAGCCATTTGGACCCGTTCCCCACAGAAAAGAAAACACCGGGAGCCACAAAAACCTTTTGACATCTAAAATGAAGATAACACTGCATATATCGTTTTTTAACCTTTATGCTATGTATGAAAAAACTATAATGTGTTGCATTTGTAAAATCAATGAACTGCTACAGAGAAAACAAATTTTTATTTCTGCATGCAACAAAAACATTTTGAACTCCTAAAAAAAAGACGCTGGGTTGAAGGTTACTTTCAAATAAGCCACATATTAAGCATACTGGTAAACCTGTCTCATCAGCCGTGAAAGCAAATGAATCTGCCCATTAAGGTATCATTAAACATTCTGTTTTCTTCTGAAACTTTTCTTTTCTTGGATTTATCCATGGTTGGCCTACCAGGGGTCGAAAAGCTCAATAAATTGTGTGCTGGCGGGTGTCACACATTGACGGTTGTGATGCATATTTTGACCGACAGGAAGCCGCAGCAGAGGGATAAAAGAGCTGCATGCCGCTCCAGAGCCACGGGTTGCCTACCCCTGGACTAGTAAAATGACTGTCCTTAGTACTCTGGAAGGAATTAGAAGAAGACACATTGGGGAAGAGAACTGAAGCAGGTCATCAGGAGGTCCTTGAAGGAGCTACAACAGTGGTGGGTTCCTACCAGTGCGGTCCAGTGTGCCCATTCTGGTAGGGACCCGCCGATTGTGTAATTTGCATGCGACGGCTCCAGTGCTGTCTTCGCCGGTCTGTCGTGCGGCGCCATCTTTTTTCTGAATTTTTAGCCTTTTTTTGCTTCCTGCGCATGCATGGAAGCAAAATCTCACAAGGGGACGCTCGCACGCCCACGATTTTGGCAATATTTTGCTTCCGCGCGTGCGCAGAAGCAAAAAATCGCCAAAATTGTGCACGCGCACATCCCCTCACGAGATTTCGGTGATTTTTTGCTTCCTGCACATGCGCAGAAGCAAAATTGCACAAGGGGACGCGCGTGCGTAGTGAGCGTGCATGCGCACGAAACGTGATGATAAGGTAAGAGGAACCCGCCCCTGAGCTACAAGGAATTATTATTAGAGATTGTAATGGTCACTGTTTGTCCATGTAGTTCTCCAGGGTCAAGGGCACTTATCTAAACATTTCAGAATAGCATTGCCCCAGAGAAAATCCACAAAACGTTTCTTATTTAGCTGCCTCATAGGCTTCATAGTAGTTCATAAGGTGGAGGAGTTTTAAAAGGAGATCACAAATTGGGCAGAATATACAATATGATACACCAACAATAAGACAGCATGAACGGAAATACCCAAATCTGTGAATTACTGCTATGGAAATTAGCCCCGAATATTCGCATTTTTCAGTTCACTGCAAATTGAGGGTAAACCGAGAAGTAACTGACTGCCTTTTCAGTATAATGTTCCTGTAAGGAAACGTGAGGTTTCCACAAAGCTGTGACTGCATTAAGCATGAAAATGAAATGTTTTTATTTGCTTGGTTGCAGCCACATTTTCAAGGAACAATCCACGAGGCTGTATAATTCAGTGAAGATGTCTCGCTAAGTTTTGTTTGAACCCACACTCCTTTTAGTGTTGCAGCAATCAAGTGATTAACCTGTATTATAAATCAATGTCTCAAAGCAAAGCTGCACATTATACCTATTATGGATGGCCTAGTTTTCTGTCAATCAGTCAGTCAGTCAACCTTTCACACAACCATTTCAATTTAAGTTGGGCTGATCACATTTGATGTTAGATTTTCACAGAAGAATAGACTACTTTTATAGAAACAGAATTGTTTGTATGGCATTGTGCACTGATTGGATTTCTCTTTCTGCAAATTGTCCTGGGAATATTTTGTTGTTAGTTTCGAAGTCGTGTCCGACCCATCGCGACCAGGGGCGGGTTCCAAATATTTTTACTACCACTCTGTGGGCGTGGCTTATTTTGTGGGTGTGGCTTGCCAGCCATGTGACCGAGTGGGCGTGGGCCTCAGGAGCTTGGCAGCGGCTGGAGAAGTGGGGGGGCATTTCCCACCCGTAATGCAGCCCCCCGCAGCGGGAGCAGCAAGACCGCGGCAGCGGTTCTTCTAGGAGGCTCCGTCCGGCCTGAATGCTTCTCCCCATTCGATGATCCTAGGCTCCTGCCACCTGTTCCCTCTCCCTTCAGCAGCTCGAGAAGCCTCAAACGTGTGATAATGCCTAGGATCATCACTGCGTGTTCGTGGCTTCTCGGACTGCTGAAGGGAGAGGAACTGAGATAGGTCCTGCCACCCATTCCCCCTCCCCTCAGCAGCTCGAGAAGCCTCAAACATACGAAAATGCCTAGGATCATCACCGCACGTTCGTGGCTTCTCGGACTGCTGAAGGGAGGGGAATGGAGATAGCTCCTGCCGCCCATTCTTTCAGCGTCTCACGAGCTCCCTCAGCCATCCTCCCCTGCTTGGACTCACTGTGGGGTAGGAAGGCAGCGCATGCGCAGTGCCAGAAGCTTGGCTTCTGGGCATGCGCAGAACATTTTTAAAAAAATTTAAATTTTTTTAAAATGGTGGCACCCAGGCACCGGCAACTGACCGCACCAGTACTGTGACGTCACCAGCGGGCCGCTACCGGTACTATAGAGTGAACCGCACTGGTAGGAACCCACCACTGATCGCGACCCCATGGACAACTTTCCTCCAGGCCTTTCTGTCCTCTACCATCCCCCGGAGTCCATTTAAGCTCAGGCCGACTGCTTCAGTGACTCCATCCAGCCACCCCATTCTCTGCCGTCCCCTTCTTCTTTTGCCCTTAATCTTTCCCAGCATTAGGCTCTTCTCCAGTGAGTCCTTCTTTCTCATTAGGTGGCCAAAGTATTTGAGTTTCATCTTCAGGATCTGGCCTTCTAAAGAGCAGTCAGGGTTGATCTCCTCTAGGACTGACCGGTTTGATCGCCTTGCAGTCCAAGGGACTCGCAGGAGTCTTCTCCAGCACCATAGTTCAAAGGCCTCAATTCTTTGGCGCTCAGCCTTCCTTATGATCCAACTTTCACAACCATACATTGCAACTGGGAAAACCATAGCCTGGGAATATTACTGGGACACCAAAGCTTTAAAGAAGCTACTAAGAAAGTGGATTTTTGTCTGTGAGTTGGCTTTCCCATCTTTTTTGTTTTTTTAAAAAAATCCAAGGTCGTGTGTTCTCACTTAGCATCAATTTGTAGGATTCATTAAGCTGGAAATGCATTCCAAAGCAATTCTCTTTTGCATACTGCATGTAATTGGATGTAGTAGTGCAAAATATTTTATGTAGGTAGCAAGAGATATTTGTCTCCCAAAGAATAAATATCTGCTGTGAACTACATGTGGCGTCAGGAAGGGCATCCAGCCAGTAAATGCTCAGCTTCATTCAGTCACCCAGACTCTACCCTAAATTAAGGGATATACAAGGTCATAAAAAGGGAGGTTTATTTTGTATAAAGTTATCTTGGACAATAACTTTATTTCTTTATTTACCACATTTTATATTGCCTTTGTTGATGATCTCATGGGTTTTTATGAAAACGTCATGTGATGACCCAGGGTGCGGCACGAAGGCAACACAGCCAGAGTACCGGTATGAGTCCCTTTATTGGCACCAACTTTGCCCCCAACATCCCATTTACTTTCCGGCCTCAAGAAAAGCTCTCCCACAAACCTGCAGCAGCTTCTGGCCGCAGATACTCCAGTCCAAACACTGTAAGCAGAATGACTGCAATCAATCGCTCCGGCAGGGCAAGATAATGAGAAGAGAAGAAAAAATTGGCATGATTTTATGAGGCTCAGAAAATAATTTGCTCAATATACCCCAAGAAAGGAAATGTGACCCTCTGCTTCTCAGGTTCCAGTGAGATAGCTTGCAAATGGACCGTCTTTCTATTTTCAAACCTTTCTGATAGTTTTATATTGAAGTCCATGTGATTCTTCTTCTTCTTCTTCTTCTTCTTCTTCTTCTTCTTCTTCTTCTTCTTCTTCTTCTTCTTCTTCTTCTTCTTCTTCTTCTTCTTCTTCTTCTTCTCCTCCTCCTCCTCCTCCTCCTCCTCCTCCTCCTCCTCCTCCCCTCCTTCTCTTCTTCTTCTTTCTAAGACTAATTGATTAGTCAATTACCTATATTGAAGTCCATGTGATTCTTCTTCTTCTTCTTCTTCTTCTTCTTCTTCTTCTTCTTCTTCTTCTTCTTCTTCTTCTTCTTCTTCTTCTTCTTCTTCTTCTTCTTCTTCTTCTTCTTCTTCTTCTTCTTCTTCATTTTAATTTAATTGATTTAATAGATTTGTATGCCGCCCAACTCCCGGGGGACTCTGGGCGGCTCACAGCATGTCCAAATCTATTACAATAAAACACATAATGATTAAAAGATATATAAAAATTAAAAGAAAATCTCCAACATTCATAACAAGGGGGGAGACCCCGAGATAATCTACTCGGTCTCACTTTCACCCCGCCTGCTGGAAGAGCCAAGTTTTTATTGCTTTACGGAAGGCCAGCAGGGTGGGGATGGCTCTGATCTCCGGAGGGAGTTGGTTCCATAGGGAGGGAGCTCCCACAGAGAAGGCTCTCCCCCTAGGCCCCGCCAACCGGCATTGTTTGGTCGATGGGACCTGGAGGAGACCAACTCTGTGGGACCTAACCGGTCGTAGGGAGGTATGCGGCAGGATGCGGTCCCGAAGGTAACCTGGCCCTGAGCCATGTAGGGCTTTAAAGGTAACGACCAACACCTTAAATTGGATCCGGAGACTAATGGGCAGCCAATGCAGCTGGTGGAGGACAGGTGTTACGTGGGTGTACCTGGGCACACCCACCACGGCACGCGCAGCTGCATTTTGCACCAATTGTAGTCTCCGGATACTCTTCAAGGGTAGCCCCATGTAGAGCGCATTGCAGTAATCCAGCCGGGAGGTGATAAGGGCGTGGGTGACTGTGAGTAGCGCCTCCCTCTCCAAGAAGGGTCGCAATTGGTGCACCAGGTGAACCTGTGCAAAGATCCCCCTAGCCACAGCTGAAAGATGTTGCTCCAATTTTAGCTGTGGGTCTAGGAGGACACCCAAATTGCAAACCCGTTCTGAGGGAGTTAATTTCTCTCCCCCAAGAACCAAGGAGGGACAATTGACAGAATCCTTGGGAGGCAATATCCATAGCCACTCGGTCTTGTCAGGGTTGAGCTTTAGCCGGTTCTTCCCCATCCAGACCCTAACATCGTCCAGGCAGCGGCACATTACATCGACGGCTTCCCTGAATTGAGACGGGGTGGAGATGTACAACTGGGTATCATCAGCATATTGCTGATACCTCACCCCGTGTCGTCGGATGATCTCACCGGATGATCTTCTTCTTCTTCTTCTTCTTCTTCTTCTTCTTCTTCTTCTTCTTCTTCTTCTTCTTCTTCTTCTTCTTCTTCTTCTTCTTCTTCTTCTTCTTCTCCTCCTCCTCCTCCTCCTCCTCCTCCCCTCCTTCTCTTCTTCTTCTTTCTAAGACTAATTGATTAGTCAATTACCTATATTGAAGTCCATGTGATTCTTCTTCTTCTTCTTCTTCTTCTTCTTCTTCTTCTTCTTCTTCTTCTTCTTCTTCTTCTTCTTCTTCTTCTTCTTCTTCTTCTTCTTCTTCTTCTTCTTCTTCTCCTCCTCCTCCTCCTCCTCCTCCTCCTCCTCCCCTCCTTCTCTTCTTCTTCTTTCAAAGACTAATTGATTAGTCAATTACCTATATTGAAGTCCATGTGATTCTCCTCCTCCTCCTCCTCCTCCTCCTCCTCCTCCTCCTCCTCCCCTCCTTCTCTTCTTCTTCTTTCTAAGACTAATTGATTAGTCAATTACCTATATTGAAGTCCATGTGATTCTTCTTCTTCTTCTTCTTCTTCTTCTTCTTCTTCTTCTTCTTCTTCTTCTTCTTCTTCTTCTTCTTCTTCTTCTTCTTCTTCTTCTTCTTCTTCTTCTTCTTCTTCTTCTTCTTCTCCTCCTCCTCCTCCTCCTCCTCCTCCTCCTTCCCCTCCTTCTCTTCTTCTTCTTTCTAAGACTAATTGATTAGTCAATTATCTATATTAAAGTCCATGTGATGATGATGATGATGATTCTTCATCATCATCATCCTTTTCCTCTTCCACTTTTCCTCCTCCTCAAACACCCCTCCTCCTCCTCTTAAACTATTTGTTCCATTTGGATAAAACCACTCAATGTGGTAAATTTCTATTTCCAGTTCCATTCCGGTTTCTGAATCAATTGAAAACATTGGGGGGAGGGGGTTTTGATTAGAATTTCCCTTATGTTGTTCATGCTGCTTACATTAACATGCTCGCTACCTATGAGATAGCTACCAACAGATCCCTGTTGCTTTTCTCTAAAATCGTATTTTGGGATCTAATTTTATCCTTGCAACCAAAGTAGTTGCTGGAGCTGTTTTGTGCTTAAGTCAACATAAATCATAGTTCTTCTCTCCCTTTGCAACAGATAACTTTGTCCCCCTACATGGCAACCTTGGTAAAATCCGTCTTTTCAACAGAACTGCCATGGGGCAGAAGATTAACTCCCATTTGCCAGAAGGAAATCTAGAGAAAGAGCTCCCCAAACCATGATGCTCGTCACCCTCGCTTTTGGGCTGCCACCACAAATCCACCTTTTCAAAATAAAAAATAAAAAGTGCGTATGAATGCTTACTCAGCCAACAGAGAGGATTTCTCGCAAATCCAATTGATACTAAAGGCTGACCTCTCGCTTTTTAACAGATCGGCTCTCCTGTTTTATCTTTCAAATACGTGTGAGGCAGCGGTGGGTTGCTCCCGGTTCGGCCCGGTTCTGCAAACCGGTAGCGGTGGCAGCGGGAGGCTCCGCCCACCCGCCCGGAACACTTCTGCGCATGCACAGAAGCGCGCACGCGAACCGGTAGCAACGGGTTTTAGAACCCAGTACTGGCTTGAGGTCCTGATGGGCGCTGTGGGGGCGGGTTGAGTCTTCAACACAGTGATGCATGTGGCTACCATCCTGCCTTCTTGATCTAACTTCACATGGCCCACTGTCTCATTTCAGAAGAAGCTCTCCAGGTGATGAATTCAGACAGCTGACAAGAGCAATCTGCTGGCAAAGCAAAGAGAGAAAGACAGGGGTGTCCATCGGACAGAAAAGGAGGCAGGCTCAGGGAATAGCGTGTCTTTTCCAGATCAGCCGAGGAACAAGCCCAGCATTTGCAACGACTATTTCAGTGCCCTTGTCCGAATCTTCTTGACCTATCAAATCAGAATTTTCTTTCCAACATAGAGTACCTGACATACCCCCTCCCTTATCAAAAAACAGAAAACTCCTCCTCCTCCTCCTCTGAGTTAGAAGATGCTGCTATTGTTGGCAACACTCAGAAAGATTCTCCTGGAATTTCTTTGCAGGACCATCCATTTCTGCTTTTTGGGAGATCTCACTGGCGGGTGCTGACAGGCCTGATCTGTTTATAGCAAGCCTGGAAAGGTCAGATAACTATTTTCCAAAAACAGCAGGGAGACCAAAACTGTAGGATACTTCTAGCCTCTGGGGAAGCGAAGCAGAGCAAATTTAGAATAGAATAGAATAGAATAGAATAGAATAGAATAGAATAGAATAGAATAGAATAGAATAGAATAGAATAGAATAGAATAGAATAGAATAATAAAATATGGAATGGAATGGAATGGAATGGAATGGAATAGGAATAGGAATAGGAATAGGAATAGGAATAGGAATAGGAATAGGAATAGGAATAGGAATAGGAATAGGAATAGGACCTTGGAGGTCTTCTAGTCTAGCCCCCTGCTCAAGCAGGAGAACCTACACCATTTCAAACAAGTGACTGTCTAGTCTCTTCTTTAAAATATCCAGTAATGCAGCGTCCACAATTTCTGAAGGCAGGCTGTTCCACTGGTTAATTGTCCTCACTGTTAGGAAGTTTCTCCTTAATTCCAGGTTGCTTCTCTCTTTGATCAGTTTCCATCCATTGTTTCTTGTCCTTCTCTCCGGTGCTTTGTAGAATAATTTGAGCCCCTCTTCTTTGTGGCACCCTTTCAAATACTGGAATGCTGCTATCATGTCACCCCTAATTCTTCTTTTCTCTAGACTAGCCAAACCCAAGACCTGCAGCCATTCTTCATATGTTTTTGTCTCCAGGCCTTTGATCATCTTAGTTGCTCTTCTCTGAACTTTTTTCAAAGTCTCAACACCTTTTTTGTAGCATGGTGACCAAAATTGGTAGCAGTATTCCAGGTATGTCCTTAATAGGGCTTTATAAAGCGGTACTAATACTTCACATGATCTTGATTCTATGCCTCTGTCTATACAACCCAGGATCGTATTAGTCTTTTTGGCTGCTGCTGCATTCTGCTGGCTCATATTTAAATGATCATCCACTAGGACTCCAAAGTCCCTCTCACAGTTACTGTTTTCGAGCCAGGTCTTGCCTAATCTATACTTATACCTTTGATTTTTCCTGCCTAAATGTAAAACTTTGCTTTTCTCCACATTAAAATTGGATTCCTTAAAAAAAAAATTAGGGATGAAAGACAATTTTATTTTGAGGCAAGAGCACCCTTTCAGGTCATGCTGGGAATTTAGGATCTCATTTCTTCTCTCCAGTACACACACACACACACACACACACACACACACACACACACACACACACACACACACGTGATTATTGCCTCAGATTCTCTGGATATGCAACACTGTCAGTTGATATTCTGGTCATATGCAAAGCCCTTCAAAACCTTTGTTCTGTGCTGAATGGACTTTGCTTCCAAATAAATGGGGGCAGGATTAAAACCTTGTGAGAATGTGAGCGCCCTCACTGTTTGCAGGTTAGGGAAATGGCCTGTGTTCCTGTTTGCTCTTCTTGTTCCAAAGATCAGGATCTGTTTACTCCCCAAAACTACACAGAAGTAGCTTTTGCATGAACATTGAGAAATGGTCTTATAACAGGGGTCCCCAAATTTGGTAACTTTAAGACTTGTGGACTAGTCTTAAGACTATGCTGGCTGGAGAATTCTGGGAGTTGAAGTCTACAAGTCTTAAAGTTGCCAAGTTTGAAGAACTCTGGTCTTAAAAGGTACAGATTGATGAGGAAGAGATGGCCTTCAGAGATGTCAGGTTCTCCACTGGAATACAAGGGGGAGGAGGGGGAGGAGGGGGAGGAGGAGAAGGAGGAGGAGGAGGAGGAGGAAAAGAGAAAGAGAAAGTGAGAAAGGAAGGAAGGAAGGAATCCCCCATGAGCATAATCTCATCTGAAAGTTGCCATCCATGAGTGAAGAGGTAATATCTAAAGTGACCAGATATTTTTTTTTTAAGCGGGACACCATTGACGGGGGGCGGGGCCGCCTGGACGCCGCCATTTGAGTTTTGCCCTCTGCGCATGCGCAGAATGCTGCGCATGCGCAGAGGGCAAAAGAACGCTAATGTCGGCGTCCAGGTGGGTGGGGGGGAGGCGGGAGGCCTTTCCTCGCCTCCCGCCTCCCTTCGGGAGCCGGCAGTGGCTTGGGCCGGCTGGCCGGCTGGCTGGCTGGCTGGCTGGCTAGATTCGGAGTCTCATGGTCCGGGAGGTTTCCGGTTCTCCTGTGCCTTCCTCATTCCTCACTTGCGGTGGTTTCAAGCCAGGCCTGGCGCGGCCCCCTGGCCCTTGGAGCTCATCAGCGGAACCACCGAGCGCTCCAGGGTTCTAGGATGCCCGATTGCTGGGGCCGCCGCCGCCGTGCCCGCATCCTCTCCCTCGTTTTCTTGGCCGGAGACGAAAGACGCGGCGCGGCCGGATGAAGAATGAGCGAGCGAGGGAAGGAAGGAGGGAATCGTATGGCTCCGCCCCAGACGCACCAGCCGGCCACGCTACCTCCGTCGGGGCTGCAGCAACCCCAGGACCTCCCTCTCCAGGCGCGGCTTCTGGATCCGGACTACTCGCTTCGTTCTCTGGAGAGGCTGCATGCGCACTTGTGTGTGTGTGTCCGTGAGCGCTCCAGCAGCCCAGCGCTGGCGGAGGGGGAGCAGGAGAGCCAAGACTCGTAAGGTGACCAGACGTCCCGCTGTTTCGGCATTCTTTCCAAAAAAGCGTGACTTTTTGGAAAGAATGCGGGACGCGGGACACACGCTTGAAAAGCGTGTCTGTCCCGCCAAAAGCGGGACGTCTGGTCACCTTAGTAATATCCATGGGTGAAACCCAGCAGGTTCTAACAGGTTCTGGATAACCGGTAGCAAAATTTTTGAGTAGTTCGGAGAACCGGTAGCAGAAATTTTGAGTAGTTCGGAGAACCGGCAAATACCACTTCTGGCTGGCCCCAGAGTGGGGTGGGAATGGAGATTTTGCAATATTCTTCCCCCAGGAGTGGGGTGGGAATGGGGATTTTGCAGTATCCTTCCCCTGCCACGCCCACCAAGCCATGTCCACAGAACCGGTAGTAAAAAAAAATATTGGATTTCACCATTGGTAATATCCCTTGCCCTTGCAAATTTCCCCCACTTCTTAGATGCCCACAACGTCAAATAAACAAAAGCATTTCTCTTTTTTCTTTTTAAATATTTTTGGCTGACAGTATGCGTCAAATCATATGTCAGGACAGCTAACAAAGCACCACGATGCTAAATGTTTCACAAAGACTGAGTTTTCCTTAAGTATGTTCTTGTTTTCTTGATGACTGCTCCATCAAGCTGAAAGGTCCATTTATAAGGAAACAAAGATTTTCCTGACATGATTGGTGTGTCTTGCGCAGAGGTGTGTACCTGATGTTGCTCACGTTTGATGCGGACACCCACAACTTCGGATGCGCAGTTTGAAAAGGGTCCCCCTGTGGGTAGATGTCACCAAGAGATAAAAGCGATGAGAAAAGTGTGATGGAACAGACTCTGTTCCAAAGAAACTGATGTCATAATTCATTCATGAAGCCTGCTCCGCTGAATTAAAGACATGGATTTCCTCTAAAGCAGTGTTTCCCAACCTTGGCAAGTTGAAGATGTCTGGACTTCAACTCCCAGAATTCCCCAGCCAGCATTCGCTGGCTGGGGAATTCTGGGAGTTGAAGTCCAGACATCTTCAACTTGCCAAGGTTGGGAAACACTGCTCTAAAGGATCCTGTTTGTGAAGCAACTTGGAGCACTTCTACCCCCAAATATTGTTTGAAGTCATCTCCCATTGGTGGTAGTTAGTCAAAGAAGCTGGGAACTTCTGCGATAAAGTTTTCCCCACTGTAAATAAAGAAAGAGATGTTTCTATTATATATATTCTTAACAAAATCCAGCTGCATTGAATTGAACCGTCGATAAGCAAAATGGCACGAATCGTTCCTGGAAGAAGTTTTTGTATTCTCTTCTATTTATAAAACGTGTCTTCGTTCCTTCCTAATTTAGATGAATTGGGTGGCTTGAAAGAGACTCCGTGAGAGATTGTCAGCTGTTGAACTGATTATTTGGAAAACTGATATATTGTCTGGAAAATTTGAGGGAGGTGTTAAATGAGGTCACATTATTTTATTTACGGTATTTTTCGGAGTATAAGACGCACCTTTTTCCTCCCTAAAAGTGGCTGAAAATTTGGGTGCGTCTTATACTTCGAATGTAGCTTTTTTTTTCCAGCCCTAACTAGGTGCTAACAGATCTTCCCAGCTCTTACCTTGCAGGCTTTTTCATTGTTACTCTCTCCAAAGAATGTTTTTCCAGCTCTAAGTCTTTGCAGAATTTTTTTCATTGCTCTACTTGCTCCGAATAAGGTTTTTTTTTAGCCCTAACCAGGTGCTAACGATCTTCCCAGCTCTTACTGGCTTGCAGGCTCTTTCATTGTTACTCTCTCCGAAGAATGTTTTTCCAGCCCCAAGTCTTTGCAGCGTTTTTTTCATTGCTCTACTTGCTCCGAATAAGTTTTTTTCCAGCCCTAACCAGGTGCTAATGATCTTCCCAGCTCTTACTGGCTTGCAGGCTCTTTCATTGTTACTCTCTCCAAAGAATGTTTTTCCAGCCCTAAGTCTTTGCAGGGTTTTTTTCATTGCTCTACTTGCTCCGAATAAGTTTTTTTCTAGCCCTAACCAGGTGCTAATGATCTTCCCAGCTTTTACTGGCTTGCAGGCTCTTTCATTGTTACTCTCTCCAAAGAATGTTTTTCCAGCCCTAAGTCTTTGCAGGGTTTTTTTCATTGCTCTACTTGCTCCGAATAAGTTTTTTTCTAGCCCTAACCAGGTGCTAACGATCTTCCCAGCTCTTACTGGCTTGCAGGCTCTTTCATTGTTACTCTCTCCAAAGAAGGTTTTTTTAAGTCTTAACCAGGGGATAAAATAATGTGCTGAAGCTGACCAGACTAAGGACGCTAGCCAGATGAATACCTGGTAGGCAGATTTTTTCCCCCTATTTTCCTCCCCAAAAACTAAGGTGTGTCTTATACTCCGAAAAATACGGTAGCTCACTGTTGCAGCAACTTTATCCTCCCAGTCAGAAGGGGTAAAATATTTTGGCGTACAAAAACTTTCCGATTTTAACTGGATTTAACTGGACTCAGGTGCTTCTTTTAAATCTTGATTTTTTCCCCTCCTATTTTATTTAAATTTATAATCCATACTTATACTTCTGTGTGTGTGTTTGCAGTTAGATATTCTCCTAATGCCTACTTCAATACTTTTTAAATACACGATTCCTCTGCACAATGTTATCCTTAGACTTTGTTAAATCTGTGGGGCAACAGAATTATAGTGAATAAAGTAGACCAGGTGGGAATAATATGCAAAAGCTTTTCGAACCGCTGAGAACTCTCCGTTTGAAAAGGTGGTGCTCAAAGTTTTCCGTGTCAAATTCCGAACACTCTTGGTTTGAAATATTTGTTCTTCCTGTCGAACATGTTGGAAAATTTTGCACTGAAAGATCTTTCCATCTCAAAATAATTCTGGGGTGCTCAGAAGGCTTATGATGTAGTTCAGGGGTCCCCGAACTTGGCAACTTTAAGACTTGTGGACTTCAACTCCCAGAATTCCCCAGCCAGCATGGAATTTGGAAAAAGATGGCTGGAGAATTCTGGGAGTTGAAGTCCACAAGTCTTAAAGTTGCCAAATTTGAAGACCTCTGATGTAGTTGGACCAGTCTGCCACACTGGGTCTGGTTTAAACTGGCCGATCCTTGTTTGAAAGTCCTTGCCGACTATGTATTGGCAGGCTTCTCCATGTGAGACCTACTGCATATTTTATAGGTACAGTTCCTGTATGAGGCCCTGCCACTTAGAATCATTTTCCATACAGGTCAGAGGTGGGTTCCTGCCGGAGCTGTCCGGTGCAGAGCTCCGGTAGGGAGCGGCCAATTGCACAATTTGCACGCAACCGCTCTGGAGCCCTCTCCGCCAGTCCGTCGCTGGTGTCGCCATCTTTTTTGGTGAATTTTTGGCCGATTTTGCTTCTGCGCATGCGCGGAAGCCAAATCTCACCAAAATCTCATGAGGGGACGCGCCCATGCGTGAGATTTCGGCGGGATTTTGCTTCCGCGCATGCGCAGAAGCAAAATTGTGCAAGCGCGCGCGCTCCTGAAACGTGGAGAGGCGCGTGCAGCGCACTGGCACCGGTAAGTAAGCAACCCGCCCCTGATACAGGTGCAATGAACTATTTTTCTTCTCAGCAACTCTAACGAATTTGGAAAACAAGGAGTAGTGGTGAATAGTACTGCTGGTAACGGCAGGGTTTATCAATCTCTGTAAAGAACTTTATTGGCATTTCAGCAAATTATCCTCCTTGGAATGTCTTGACTGGCGTGACAAGGAGACTGGTGAAAGATGATTGCGTGTGTAGGTGTATTGTGCCTTTGCGACCCTCTTGACTGCTGTTGATGGCCTGGACTAGTCGCTGCAGTTTTCTTAGTAAGATTTTCAAAAATAGTTTGCCATTTTGTTCTTCCTAGATCTCAGAGAGGTTGATTGGCCCAAGGCCACTCAACTAGGTTCAGGGTTAAGGCAGGAGTAGAATATATGGTCTCCCAGTTTCAATCCTGGTATCTGATCCACTCCACCCATCCACCCACCCATCCACCCAACTGTTTTTCACGCCTAAGGCAGAATTTAGAATTAATAAGTTTCTAGCTTGCTTCTTTAATCACTACACCTAACCATACATACATCCCAGGGGTGGATTCTGGCTTACCTCACTGGCGGTTCGCTTCCTCCCATGCCACGTGGGCGCACATGTGCTTCACACATGCACGCATGCGCAGTACTAAAAACCCACCTTCTGCGCATGTGCAGAAGCAAAAAAACCAACTTCTGCACGTGCGCAGAAGTGAAAAACAAGATGGCGGCACCTAGAGAGAGCCGGTTCGGGGGGGGGGGTGTCGAGCCAGCCATTGCTGCTGGTTCGGCAAGTGGGGGGAAATTCCCACTAGTGGTTCTATAGAACAGGTCCAAACCAGCAGGAACCTATCTCTGATACATCCACCCATCCACCCATCTTTCCATCTCTCTCTCTCTCTCTCCATCCAGCCATCCAGCCATCCCTGTCTGTCTGTCTGTCTGTCTGTCTGTCTGTCTCTCTATCCTTATCTAACCGTGTTTTCCTGAAAATAAGACTAGGTCTTATTTTGGGGGAAATATGGTAGAAATTGTGTCTGTCTGGCTGACGATCTTAACTGGGTCTTATTTTGGGGGTAGGGCTTATATTATATATGTTAAATAGGAGCCAGCCCTTTTATAGGGAGCTGCCAGACAGTCTAGCCAATCAGCAGTCAGTATTTTCCCTCCAGAATGGAGGACCTGACTGAAGCCTATGTGCTTCAGTCTGAGAATGTAACAATATAAGCCCTTATATTATGAGCATCCTGAAAAATCATGCTAGGGCTTATTTTCTGGTTGGGGAGTTATTTTCAGGGAAACACGGTATCTACAGTATCTATCTATCAAGAAGCAATGGGTGGAAACTAATCAAGGAGAGAAGCAATTTAGAACTAAGGAGAAATTTCCTGACAGTGAGAACAATTAATCTGTGGAACAGCCTGCCTCCAGAAGTTGTGAATGCTCCATCACTGGAAATTTTTAAGAAGATGTTGGATAACCATTTGTCTGAAGTGATGTAGGTGTTCCTGCCTAAGCAGGGGGTTGGACTAGAAGACATCCAAGGTCCCTTCCAACTCTGTTGTTGTTGTTGTTATCATCTATCTATCTATCTATCTATCTATCTATCTATCTATCTATCTATCTATCTATCTATCTATCTGTATTTGTATTTGTATTTGTATTTGTATTTGTTTATTTGTCAAGCATATATGATTATAAGCAAAGTATAAACAGTAAAACATGATTGAATATATATGTAATATTACAAGCATGAATAAGAGTAAAAGAGGTATTAATATATGGGTACATTAGGACAGGAACGGTAGGCACGATTGTGCGCTTATGCATGCCCCTTACCGACCTCTTAGGAATGGGGTGAGGTCGATGGTAGATAATCCGAGGTTGAAGTTTTTGGGGTTTGGGGAAGAAACTACTGAGTCAGGTAAAGTGTTCCAGGCATTAACCACTCTGTTGTTGAAGTCGAATTTTTTGCAATCAAGTCTGGAGCGGTTTACATTAAGTTTGTATCTATTGTGAGCTCATGTATTATTGCGGTTGAAGCTGAAGTAGTCGTTAACAGGTAGGACATTGAGGCAGATAATTTTGTGAGCTACACTTAGGTCAGATCGAAGGCTGCGGAGTTCTAAATTTTCAAGTCCCAAAATTTCAAGTCTGGTTTCATAAGGTATTCTGTTGTGAACAGAGGCATCTATCTATACCTCCATATGTCCATCCATCCATCTCAGTGGCAGAGAGAAGCAATCACGTCCTCACTTATCTTCAAAAATGAATTTTGCCAGGGGAGATATGGTTGTCTTTCTATCTGCTTCCTGTAGGCATGTGTTGCCTCCAGCCGTAGTCCAAACAGCACCGCACTTAGCACCAGCCTTTACATAAGGCAGGGCTGCCTATCTTATTTGAAGAACAGCCCAACGAAGTGCGATAGCCTTTTGAGCCTTCTCTCTCCCACTTCACAAGCGATCACGTTACACATTCTTCCAGAGTCACTGACGGATGGAAAAAGAGGGGACATGGATAAAAGTGCCGTCCCAAGCTGATTGCTGATATTTATTGTCACCCAAATCTGACCACAAAGTTTTCTCGACAAATCAGACTAAAAATCTCTGAAGGGAGATGAAAGAATGCAGCCACTTTCACTGCCACACACAATCTGGCATGCAACGTTTTGGCAAGTGAAAGTATTTTATTTGTTTGAGCAGGTTTGTTTCCCATAATTCTCCAAGTCCCTAAAAGGTCCTTCTATTTTAAGAGCGTCAAAAGCTACCGTATTTTTTGGAGTATAAGACGCACCGAAGTATAAGACGCACCTTA
The DNA here is from genome assembly GCA_023053685.1 of Diadophis punctatus similis. Lineage (NCBI taxonomy): Eukaryota > Metazoa > Chordata > Lepidosauria > Squamata > Dipsadidae > Diadophis > Diadophis punctatus. Next base: position 15,299,852 of record JALIGW010000017.1, read on the forward strand.
GTTTTAGGGGAGGAAAACAAGGGAAAAAGGCCTCTGCCTCCAAGCAATTTGCCAAACAGCAAACAGCACAGATGATATACACTGTTTGCTGTGTATTTCTGTACATGTGTGCTTGACTCATAGAAATAGCAAAGAATTGGAGAAATGTACATTATGCCAGAAAGTTTTCTTAAATGTAGTCACACTAACTCTTCCCAATTATTTAAATAGATCTACTCCAAGGTAACTAAACTCTAATACTAAACAGGACACTGTTACATTTCATACTATACTTGTACAGAGCTGTTAAAATTAATTAAAATTTCTGGAAGTATACATTACTCTCTATTATTTAAAAGAAGATACAATAGCACTGGGCCTCTTCAGAGCAAGCATTTATTTTAAAAAGCTTCTTTATTTTGTTAAGTTGTCTAGATTTACAGGGATCTCCAACCTTGGCAACTTTAAGACTTGTGGACTTCAACTCCCAGAATTCCACAGCCAGCAAAGCTAACAAAGCTGGCTATGGAATTCTGGGAGTTGAAGTCCACAAGACTTAAAATTGCCAAGGTTGGAGACCTCTGGTCTAGAACAATAATAAAGCAGTCTTTAAAAAGTAAGTCTAATAATTTGAACATTCTACAGACATTTAGTTATTCACTTACCCCCTTTCCACCCAGTTCAGCAAAAAATAAAAATCTGCCTATATCTGCCAGCTATTTGCTTTTGTAGTTAGTTTCACTTTCATTTTTCCACCTGGCTAATCAGCTGTAGATCGGGGAAACTGCTACTGACTTGCTTGGCTTTACAGGCTCTTCCCTCTTTCCTGCAAGCAGGTAAATTGATGGAAGACAGAGGCCAAAGGGTGGGGGTGGCTGGGTGGGTGGGGCTGCATTCGGTGTATAAGATGCACCCAAGTTTTCACCCTCTTTTTGGGGGTAAAAGGGTGCGTCTTATACTCCGAAAAATACGGTACTTCTTGAGAGTTTATTACTGAAGCCTGTTCTTTTTTTTTCCCTTTATTTTTTGCTCCTGCCTGTTTGCATTCAAAAACTAAAGAATTGCAAACATTTGTGGTACATTACATAAATTAAATATTCAGAAAAGACAATATTTTACGGTAGACAAAACCACATGGTTTGTTCAGTTGGCATCTGGGACAATCTCTAAACCGGCGTTTCCAACCTTGGCAACTTTAGGACATGTGGAGTTCAACTCCCAGAATTCTCCAGCTAGCCATGCTGGTTGGGGAATTGTGGGAGTTGAAGTCCACAAGTTAGATTTGGGGATAGAAACCCCCAATCACAATTTTTTAACCCCGTTCACCGTCCTCATGACTGCTAGAAGTTAGCCATCTCTTTGAATCATCTTACTGAAAGATAATGGTTTATTTTTCCTAAGAAACTGCAGTCTAATTTCCATCCCTTTTCTCCTGTTGTGAGTTTTATTGCAAAGAATGAAATCTGCAATAAAATTTGTAAAACAAAAACAAAAACCAAAACCCTCCATTAATCTAATTTAAAAGAATGGGGGCTATCCATTTCTATCTTTTCCTCTGCTCTTAAGCGGATTCTAATGCATGTCTCTTTCTCTTGCATTCTAAAGACTGCTTAGCCAGAGTTGCTCTCCAAAAATTCAGGCTTCTTTAAATATAGGAGTGCAGCCAGATTTTAAAAAAGCACTTGCAAATTAAAAAGCTTTTATATTAAAGAGGGAAAATCTCTGACAGGGAAGGGCAAAAATGCCCCACCACCGTGGTGCAGGAGGCTGACTAGGCCACGCCCACCATGGCCACACCCACCTAGCAACCGGGCAGAGAACCCCTTGCTAAAAATTTTGAAGCCCAACCCTGAGTAAACCTTCTAATTGTTTATTATTTCAGCCATCAACTCAGTCAGGTCATCCTCAGAATCAATCTTTTTTTTTTTAAGTTGCAGAGGACAAAAAAGTGATCTCAGGTCAATGAAGATCTCGTTAAGACTTTTCCTATTATTTTGAATGTCTGCATAGTTATTATTTTTCAAGCATGGATGTGCTGAATGAATGAAAAATGCTGAGATTTTACAGCTGCACGAATATATGGAGACCCAAAGTTCTTTTCCATAATCTGTTTTATACCAAACAAGCTAGGGAAAGGGAATCCATTCAAATCTATCCAGCGCAATCCTCAAAGGGAAGAAATTAGAACAATGAAAACTTCAGCTTAACCAGTTGGGTTACAGTAATCGGAAACACAATAGTTTTGCCAAGGAAAAGATCGAGTTCTATGCAGTGTTTATCTTGGGTAGCTCCTACAATCCTGATTTACGGGTCTCTTTGAAACGTGGTTTTGAAAAGAAGAGGAGATTTTTTTTTAAAAAAAATAATTCTAATGGAGCTGGCAGAAAATGGAAGACAAAAGAAGCTTAGTAAATGTTCAGATTCCATTGGCTGCCAGTGAACATTTTTATCATGCATTGCATAGTTGCTGGTTCCAGGTCAAGTTTTTAAAAATATGCAAAAACTCGTTTCGCTGTGTCATTTGTGAAGGCTGCAGACCTTGTTGTCTCCTTCACAACTTTTTTTTTTAATGTTCTCCAAAATTAAAAATAGGGGGAAAGATAAAATACACGAAGCCTTGGTCATTCCTGCTAGCTGATGGCCACCAGCTCGCACCAAGAATGTGGTAAAATCCTTCTCATTTGGCTAGAAAGTATAGAAACTCAGCTCTGTCTAGAATACTTTGGTAAACTGTTATTTGTGGCCATCAGCCAGATGCAACATGGCTTTAGGCCATTATTTGCCTAATAAGTCACAAAGGTTTGTCTAAACTCAGCCATAAACTATAACATGCACCAATGCTTAGCTTCACACAACATACTAAGCCAAGTTTAAGCAAACCATGATAGAGTTTAACATATTACATAAACTGAGTAATTGACTGATAAGTACTGACATGAAAATGGACTTCTGCTAAGTTTGTTGGACTTCACTGGACTTCTGCTAAGTTTAATGATGATGATGATGATGATGATGATGATGATGATGATGATGATGATGATGATGATGATGATGATGATGATGAGTTATCCATTCCATCTTGTTCGACCTGATCAAGTGATTCTATGGCCCAGGTCTCTGCATATCTTCTGATCTTGCACAGCTTCTTTGAGTTGAGTTCTTTGTTTTGGCCAGTGTCAGCTTTGATGGTGCCCATCCATCGTGTTCTTTGGTGGCCTGGTTTTCTTTTAACACCAACTCTTCCAAACCATAATTGCTTTCTCCAGTGAATTAAGATGAATTCTGGATGTCAACACTGCAAAAAAAAAATCTCAAGTGAAGTGTTTTCCGGTTGTCAACAGACAGTTGACTGTCGTGATAAATGATGACATTTTGGAACATTTCATAAAGGACAAAATGAGATGTTGAAAGTCTTACGCTTTCACATACATGATATGAAAGGAAAACCAGGAGCAGTTCCTTCTCCAGCTACAGATCTCTCTGCTACCCGTGTTTCTCCAAAAATAAGACCCTGTCTTATATGTTTTTGAACCCTGAAATAAGCACTTGGCCTTATTGCCATGCACTCAAAAGCCGGATTGGGTTTATTATCAGGGGATGTCTTATTTTGGGGAAAACAGGGTATGTGGGGTTCATACCCTGTTTCATGAACAGGGTTCATATTTGCTTATGAACATGCAACCAGCTTTGATTTTTTTTACTGAGTTGCCAGAGGAATACAATATCACAACATGTACTAACTAGCCAGCAATTTCCATTTTACGAGTGCCCATTTTGCAAATACTCCAAATGCTTTCCATATAGGGGAGCATCCAATTCCACAAACTCACATCTGCAATCTGAAATGGTTCAGCTCACCTGTACACATTTCATTTGATAGCAGCAAGATGCAAGGAAAGTAATTCATTTTGGGAACCATCCGGGTCCACCTTCAATCTAAGATGGTAGATTGAAGATTAGCTGATAGAGAGCAGGTTACTTCTAGAAGGTCTTGCTTCTAGATTGGAACAAGAGTGTGTTGTCCCATCCTCCACAATCTCCCCCCCCCACACACACACAATACAACTGAACTGGCACTGCCTTATCTGTCACAGTGCTTTGGAAGGTCGCTTACTGTTGATTATCCAAGTATTCTTTGTGCTGGTCCCAATCATGTGCTTTGGCCTTCCTTGGAAACAGATAGTGGAAATCAATTAGGGTCTAATTTTAGTAAGTTATTCTTCAGTATTTAAGAGGAGGCTCCATTCTGGAAGCCTAACCCTTTGCTCAAAGTGTGTTCTCTTCAGCCACCCTTCAGTTTGCTTTTCTGTCCAGCGTTAATCTCTTTTCTGAATGTTTCAGCTCTTGTGGACGTTGTCAAAATACTGAGAAGTCATCGCAATGTCCCAGGGACCCTGAAAAAATTTAAGGGAGGGGAGAGGGGAAAGATTATTATTTACTTGGAGATTGTCTTGCTGAATCTCAAAAACAAAATTGCCTAGATCTCTCACCTACCAACCAGTTGAAATTCATCTACCGGTATCTTTAATAGGATTTATTTCTAACCTGCTGTTCCTCCACCATGAAACTTGGGATAGATGAGGGGATGTTTTCATCTTTGAACCAAGCCAAGGTTTTTTTTAAGTTTCACAAATTCATTCTTGGCTGCAATTTAAGTCAACAATAAAGGATGTTGAGACTCTAGAAAGAGTACAGAGAAGAGCAACAAAGATGATTAGGGGACTGGAGGCTAAAATGTATGAAGAACGGTTGCAGGAACTGGGTCTGTCTAGTTTAATGAAAAGAAGGACCGGGGAGACATGATAGCAGTGTTCCAATATCTCAGGGGTTGCCACAAAGAAGAGAGAGTCAAGCTATTCTCCAAAGCACCTGAGGGCAGGACAAGAAGCAATGGGTGGAAACTAATCAAGGAGAGAAGCAACTTAGAACTTAGGAGAAATTTCCTGACAGTTAGAACAATTAATCCGTGGAACAGCTTGCCTCCAGAAGTTGTGAATGCTCCAACACTGGAAGTTTTTAAGAAGATGTTGGATAACCATTTGTCTGA
>JALIGW010000017.1:15307377-15329877 GCA_023053685.1 Diadophis punctatus similis
AGAGGAACATATTTCAACAGGAACTGCGCATTTCAACTGCATTGTTAGAAAAATTGGCTTCCTCTGTTGGCTCGTTCAACACATCTAAGCCGCGCAGGGGTGAAATCCAGCAGGTTCTGAAAGGTTCTGGAGAAGTGTTAGTGGAAATTTTGAGTAGTTCGGAGAACCGGTAGTGGAAATTTTGAGTAGTTCAGAGAACCGGCAAATACCACCTCTGGCTGGACCCAGAGTGGGGAGGGAATGGGGATTTTGAAATATCCTTCCCCCAGGAGTAGGGAGGGAATGGGGATTTTGCAGTATCCTTCCCCTGCCACGCCCACCAAGCCACACCACGCCCACCAAGCCACGGCCACAGAACCGATAGTAAAAAAAATTGGATTTCACCACTGATCTAAGGCATATTCAGGGATTGCCACAGAAGGCGATGAAAAATGTTCAATTGGAAGCCGCAACCATGTGATCCAAACCCCACCTCCTTTTTACATATGTCAAGAGACATGTCAAAGGGGTAGGGTTTTATTTACCGGCTCGCTTGATTGTGAAGTCCTGCCTCTTTTCACATGCGTCACATGTGAGGCACACGTAAAAAGGAGAAGGGTCTTTGATCACAGTCGCCATCCTTGTTTTCCCCTCCCGCAAAATCTTTTGGGTGCGGAGACCCCGCCATTCATCACAAGTGTCTCCCGTGTGTACAGAAATGTGTGCAAGCATAAGCAAGGGAGAGCAAAGCTTAGAAACTGAAGGTTAACGTCCGTAAGTTATAACAGATACAAGGTGACTTGGTCTGTTACCGAACTCAGGGGTGATACTGGTGACATGTGAAGAAACACTAAGAATGAGGTATAGCCTCCATGTCTTCAATTATGGACACCTATATTCTGGGTTTCTCCAGGCAGAGAGTCACTAAACAAGGCTGAGGTTGGCTACTTAGCAGCGGCGGGTTGCTGCCTTACTGGTGCAGGTGCACTGTGTGCGCATCTCCACGCTTCGGGGGTGCGCGCGCTCGCTACGCACGCGCGCCCCCTCATGCGATTTTGCTTCTGTGCATGCGCGGAAGCAAAATTGCGCCAAAATCTCGCAAGGGGATGCATGCACGAGAGAGATTTCAGTGCAATTTTGCTTCTGTGCATGCGCAGAAGCAAAATCTCGCGTGCGCGCACGTCCCCTCACAAGATTTTGGCGCAATTTTGCTTTTGCGCATGCACAGAAGCAAAATCGGCCAAAAATTCATAGGAAAAAAATGGCGATGTGCGCGATGGACTGGCAAAGAGGGCTCCGGAGTGGTTGCGCAATCCGCCGCTCCCTACCGGAGCTGCGCATTGCGCAGCTCCATCAGGAACCCACCTCTGCTACTTAGGTAGGGCTTCAGGGAACCCTTGTTGATAGAAATATGAGTTTTCTTCAAAGCACAATCCATCCAGAAATTCTCCTCTGCAATTATCAGTGGGTGCATGGACATTTATTGAATTCAGTTTAGATGGTAGTCTATCTAGCATAAGCTACTCTAAACATACTGGTCAGGGTGGACCAAAGTCCCTCTCATGGGTCGTGGTTCTCTGACATCAAAATAGATTTTGCCCATGAAATCTGCACTTGTTAACTCAGACCCTGTTTGTTTTCAGAAAGTCTTAGTTATGCACACTGTAGTGGGGTTCAATTTTTTTTACTACCGGTCCTGTGGGCGTGGCTTGGCTTGGCTTGGCTTGGCTTGGCTTGGCTTGGCTTGGCTTGGCTTGGCTTGGCTTGGCTTGGCTTGGCTTGGCTTGGCTTGGCTTGGCTTGGCTTGGCTTGGCTTGGCTTGGCTTGGCTTGGCTTGGCTTGGCTTGGCATGGCTGGCATGGCTTGGTGGGCATGGCTTGGTGGGCGTAGCAGGGGAAGGATATTGTAAAATCTCCATTCCCACCCCACTCCAAGGGAAGGTTACTGCACAATCCCCATTTCCTCCCGATCAGCTGGGACTCGGGAGGCAGAGAATAGATGGGGGAGGGGCCAGCCAGAGGTGGTATTTACTGGTTCTCCGAACTACTCAAAATTTCCGCTACCGGTTCTCCAGAACTGGTCAGAACTTGCTGAATACCACCTCTGATATGCACTAGTGTAAACACATCCTTTGACTCTGAACTGTGCACCTATTTCAAAAAACTAGAAGAGCGATGAATGTGAAGAACATGCGGAATAGACTAATTGTGACTCTTCCATTCTTTTTTGCATAACCATCAGTTTAATACTGTTTACGAGTTACAAAAAGCATAATTATTAGCAGGAACTGAGAAAAAGTAGGATCATGAAATGGATTTTCACTGTAACAGGCACTGATTTCTTGAATTCATCTATCATTCTGAAATAAGTTATGACAGTAGAGAAGTGTAGCTCAGGGTTGGCATGCAGTGCTATTTTGAGGTTTCTGAGGTAGGTTTTTAATTCCAAATATTTTTATTATCACAGTAGGTAATGTCATGCATGCAGGAGATGCGGAGAAGTGAGGTTCATTGGTTGGCAAATGACAAGATAGATCTTTGTATTAAATTGGTTATACTCAGTGAGGGACTCAGTGGAGTTAGAGATCTCCATGTGAATGACATCTTTGGTTACATCTTTTGATAGCTCCATAAATATGTTTATGTGTTGGCTGATGGCCACTTGGTCAGAGTGAATTCTCTTGCATTTTTGAGTCTGGCTTATTCCAAAATGTGCACTGTTTCCCCGTCCCATGAAAGCTAAGTCCTACTTTGTCTTTGTGAAGGGAGATTAATGATGGAGCATTGTGTCTTTCAGCCCCTGGTTGAAGGTTATGTTTTATTTTTACTCCTATTTTGTCTTCTTTTGATTTTGTGCCTTCTGGTTTGCAAAAAATAGAAGAAGAGAACCTCACTCTCAGGGTACCAAGTGTGGTTTAAACCTGACCTTGACAATTATATACAGTAAGGTGACTCTCTACATCAGGGGTCTCCAACCTTGGCAACTTTACGACTTGTGGACTTCAACTCCCAGAATTCCTCAGCCAGACCTCTGCTCTAGATGACCTGAATCCAGAGATGGATGGTATATATCCTTGACCTTCTCTTCTTCTTTCTTTCTTTTACAGATCACCCCTGGCAGCAAGGCAGCCCAATCTCAAATGAGCCAAGGGGATATGGTGGTAGCCATTGACGGCGTCAACACAGATGGCATGACCCACCTAGAGGCCCAGAATCTGATCAAATCAGCAAACTACAACCTGAATCTTACTCTTCAAAAGTATGCAGAGATAAGTTACTAGCCATAAAAAGAATTCAATGCTTGTTTGCCTTCCTACTTCAAGACAGCTTAAAGGTTCCACCTGTGATATTTTGGGCCCCATTATACAGAATAGAAGCAAGCTGATCAACCGTCTCAGAGATATACCTATTTTACGATATTTAAAAGGCACCTTTCTGTTTTCACTTTGCTGAGGTGAACTCGTCTATTAGTAAAGGTTTGCACTATAATTTCGGCATAGGAGAATGAGGTTGGTCCTTGGGGGAAATGGGTTCAAAGATTCAACAGATCTCTGTTGTAAAAACACAAATGGCCAGAAGATTCCCGTCAAGTTTTTACTTTGCCACTATCTAGTGCAGTGCTATGTAACTTTAGCCGTTTTAACAGGTGTGGACTTCTTGGAGTATTCTGACAGTTGAAGTCCACACCTTTTAAAATGGCTAAGGATGGGAAACACTGATCTAGTGGCTGTCCAGGTTTGCATAGCCTTAACAATAAGAATGAAGATTCGTTTTTGGTCCAAGTTCAGAATGTCCACATTTTAGCAGAGAACACAACCAAATCCAAAACTGTGCGGAGCCACACTGACAGTAGGAAGCGGCCTGCCCTGAGACCAGTTCAAGGATTTAGACAGCTTGGCTCAGAAGATTCTTCAAGTCCGAAACTCTCCATCTCTGGTGTCTCAAGTAAGAAACTTCCAAGCAGAGAAGGGTTCCTCCCGGCTCGGACTGGTTCGCCTGAACTGGTAGCAACCCGCTGGTGACATCACGATGATATCACGGAACCGGTTCGGTTGGTGCCAGTCTGTGGATGCCATCTTTTTTTTAGAATTTTTTTCTTCTGAGCATGTGCAGAAGCCAAGTTTCCAGCACTGTGCATGCATCACCATCTTGTTTTTGGCTTTTTTTAAAATTTTCTTGTTTCATGTGTACATGCGTGCGTGCGCAAAGCGTGCATGTGGCCATGTAGCCACATGGCGCAGCCACACGGCACAGGAGGAAGTGAACCGGCAGTGAGGTAAGTTAGAACCCACCCCTGTTTCCAAGTGATGGGATGCTGTTTCATTTCCTCCTAAAATAAATTCCTGCACAAGAATCTCTGGTAATAGAAAAGTTCTGGCCAGAACTGACTTGTAAATACAGAGCTAGAGCAGTTCAAATGAAGATCAGATACAACTATTTTAGGGTTTGTTTGTTTTTCAGTTTAGGAAGATTGAGGTGACTCTATTAAAAAAAAGCACATAAAAAATTCAGTGAAGGGTATTTTGCAACAAGGTCTCCTTCACCCCGAATAAGGGAAAAAAATTGAGAAATATGAGGTCCACTTTTATGAGATCTAAAATGTAGACTTCTGCTACTGCCAGAGTGAAATGCTTTTCCCAGATTGCTCCTTGCAGCAATGACATTTCCTTTATCAATTCCGACTCTGACAGTTTCATGGGGATTATTTACAATATGGTAGCTTCTATAGAATTTGGAACTTCTTTTTATTGGCCTAACTTGCTGAATTGAAAACTCAATAGGTCGGCTGATCTTGCTTTTCGAAAGCTATTGCTGTACTGTTTGCATGGGGAGAGAGGGGTTTTTTTTTACGCTAATGTATATAGAAATAAATATTGATTAAAAGTAAGACAAGCTGCATAGTTAATTGAGACCCTCAAGCAGAATCGTTTCCAATGATTAGGGCTGCAAAATTCCAAACAACCACTAGAAGGCAACAATGCCAGTTTTCTGCACACTCCTTTCCTGCCATCTAGTGGCTGTCTTAAGTTTTTACAAGCCTGCTTGCTTTACAGTAATGCTTCTCGGTGTAGGACCATTTGTAGAAAATAGAAATAATAAGTAGTGCTTTGTTTAGACCTCGGCCTTCCTTCTTTCCAAAAATTACAAAGCTAAATCGAGAATGTTTCATGAGGCAGGTAGTTAAAGTGAAAAATGGGAACTAAAATTAAGTATAAAAAAGATCAAATAATGACAATAAATGCAGAACAATCACCCTTAGGATTTACACTGAAGATAGTTTAGTTTAGTTTACTTTATTTTCTTAAAATAATTTTTATTAAGTTATTTACATTAAAAGAACAACAACCAAAAAACAACAAAAACACAACAAACATAAAAACATAAAAAACTTATACAGCTGTAAACTTCAACCTCTATGGTTATCTTACAGCGATTTTATATTGACAATTTATATCTATATAATGTTTAATTCATTTATTTTGAATATTTATATAACATATTGTATAATAGATATTAATAGATATTAAAGAAAGCCAAGATAATAAAAAAGTATCATCCTTATTAATAATATAATAATAGTTTAGTTTACTTTAATTGTCATTGCACCTCGTATAACGAAATTAAATGCCATCTTCAGTGTACATTATACATATAAAAACACACATCCTTCACATTCAATACAATTGAATTGAAAACCCCTGATATTGCATTAATATTGTCCTATACAATAGAATTCAATATAGTTACTGCTCTGGGATAGAAGCTGTTTTTTCAGCCTATTTGTCCTTGTTTCTATTATCCTGTACCGTCTGCCAAATGATAATAGTTTTTTTAAAAAAGGATGCCCAGGATGAGATGGATCTTTAAGAATGTTTTGAACTTTCTTAAGGCAGCAGGAGCTATAAAGCTCTTCCAAAGAGGGGAGAGGGCAACCAATGATCCTCTGGGCAATGATGTTAACCCTCTGGAGCGCTGTCCCATCTGCCACTGTGCAATTGGCAAACCATACACAGGTGCAGTAAGTGACAGAAGTGATATAAGATAATTCGATATAAGATATCGAAGTGATGGAGATCTTCTAGCTTTAGCGATCAGGCTGCCATAAATAGAAGATAAGTATCATACGATTTGCCAACTCTGCCTATAGCTGATCAATTGTCTTATCCATCTTATAAGTCTTTTAAACAGCCTGGGTCAAAAATACTAGAACTGCCTTGACGTAAGTGGCCCTATTAGATTGTGAGAACAGTTCTCTTTGGTGGTTAGTACATCAATACATGACAGATAGGAAATTATTCCTTTCAAAGAGGTGATATAGGATCTTGCTTCCTTGAAGTCATTCTTACTTAGAAAATAAAACCAAGATTCAATTCTAATTAACAAAATATTTATTTTAGTACAAAAGTAACAAAAGAATATAAAACTTATTAAGCTACATTGTCTCAGCTAAGAAATCACGTCTGCCTCGGGCGAGGCTCACAGGAGAAGAAGAAAGGAGGAGACTCCTGGAATGCACACATGCACAGTAAAACATATCACATGTCTGCTTGATTAGAAAATACAATAAACCTAGAAATATGGCAGAGATGCTCAACTGGCAATATTCACATTGTGACAATACAGAAGGATGAGCATGAATGATCTCTGCTTTGCATAGCCTGTTGGAGCCAATACATTTTTATTTTGTTTCAAGTGTCAAGGAATGGTCAATTAAACATGAGAGATGTTTCCATCACAACCATGGCTCAACTTTTATGTTAAAGAAGTTATAAAAGAGTTACTGATGAAATAGCTGCAGCAAAGCTGCCATAATCACAGTTCTGCTTTCAAACCATGAAAAAATTCCTCCATGGTCCACTATTAATGTAGGAAACAAACCATTACCAACAACAAAGATTGACCGTGTTCAACGGATTGGTTTAACAACAGATTCAGTATCTGATAATCTCTCTGCTCTTTATGATCTAATGCATTTGCTCAGCACATCTTTCTAAAATATAAATTATGATCTATTATGGCATCCAGATTCATAAGTGAAGGAAAGAATTGTGTGTTAATTTGTTAGATTTTTTTTTATCCCGAGTTTACTACTTTACGAGTTGGCAAATGAAGAAGCTCTTGATTTAACAGTTTTGAAAGGTTATCTTCCTTGTTGTGATGGCGAATCTTGTTAATCATTCAAGTGTTAGTGAATAAATGTGAGAATTTGATGAGTGGAGAAAAAAATGCTTCAAGTCAGCTGAGAAGTGAGTAAGAAATAATTTCTTTCTAATTCTAGCACTCTGGAATTGATTCAAAACCATTGTCAGACAGGATATCTTTTTTTTTTTTTTGCAAACTTTAAGAAAGTTTGTTCAGTGGAAGAATCTTGATAAGGCAAATAAATTCACGATTGGTACCCAATAGAGATTACCATACTTTTTGGAGTATAAGACGCACCTTTTTCCTCCCTAAAAGTGGCTGAAAATTTGGGTGCGTCTTATACTTCGAATGTAGCTTTTTTTTTTTTTCAGTCCTAACTAGGTGCTAACACATCTTCCCAGCTCTTACCTTGCAGGCTTTTTCATTGTTACTCTCTCCAAAGAATGTTTTTCCAGCCCTAAGTCTTTGCAGAATTTTTTTTCATTGCTCTACTTGCTCCGAATAAGTTTTTTTCTAGCCCTAACCAGGTGCTATCTATCTTCCCAGCTCTTACTGGCTTGCAGGCTCTTTCATTGTTACTCTCTCAGAAGAAGGTTTTTTTAAGTCCTAACCAGCAGATAAAATAATGTGCTGAAGCTGACCAGACTAAGGATGCTAGCCAGATGAATACCTGGTAGGCAGATTGTTTTCCCCTATTTTCCTCCCCAAAAACTAAGGTGCGTCTTATACTCCGGTGCGTCTTATACTCCGAAAAATACGGTAAATAGCGGTGAAGGATACTGTCTAATGTAACTGTCCATTGCTATGGATTTGCTAGCACGCTGAGCTAGTCTTCTTGTTGAACAGAATGCACGTTAAAGTGTGCTTGGTATACCACAGGGTGGTTCTCAAAAGCCTTTGACCAGACATGTGGTGAGGTCATTTCCTGGGTCAGCGTGGGTTGTGCAGATATTCAATCCAAAAATTCAGTTCAAAAGTGGCTTGGCTGAACATTGAACCTGAAGTTCAATGTTATCATCTTGGTTTGATGGCTCTAGTCAGCCTGGAACTTGGTTAGGTCTGTGTACATGTTCAAACATATGTGCAAATACACCCATCTTATTACAATCCATCTTATAGTCTTGTTAGAACCATGGTTTTGGAAACTAGCCATTATATTAGCAATAGCAATAGCAATAGCACTTAGACTTATATACCGCTTCATAGTGCTTTACAGCCCTCTCTAAGCGGTTTACAGAATTCAGCATATTGCCCCCAACAATCTGGGTCCTCATTTTACCGACCTCAGAAGGATGGAAGGCTGAGTCAACCTTGAGCCTGGTGAGATTTGAACAGCTGAACTGCTGAACTAGCAGTCAGCTGAAGTAGCCTGCAGTGCTGCATTTAACCACTGCGCCACCTCGGCTCTTCACTAAGTTATGCTTAAGCAAACCCTGGTTTAGCATGACATACACACCAGGTTGGGGGAACCTTGGCATCTGCGTCATTACATCTGAGTGACAAAGGGTGAATTTGTCTTAGTGGACACCGAAAGAAGATACAGTAGATGTAACATGGGAGGTGCAAATTTAATTCTGAAGTGAGCCTCTTTATTTGTGAGAGGAGAAAACATTGCAAAACCCTGGAATCAGACATCAAAGCATTTACAAGCAAGTTGTTCTTTCTCATTCCATCTATGAATATGAGGACAATATTAATTGCCTCTTCGGGTTAATTGACAGCAGCATTTGAAATAAAGGGAAGGAAGAGGAATGGAGTAAGGCTTTGCCAAGAAGCTGCAATTTACATTTTCCTTTCTGAACCTTGGGAACTGTTTTTAAATTTAAACCCCTTTGTAGTAGAAAGAGTTTACAGACATTACCATGTGCTACAAGCCAGGCTGATGTCAAGATCATGTCATGTTTCTTACCCACCCCACCCCACCCGGGTGAGCTGCCTGCTTCTACAGCTCAAAACCCAGGATCAGAAGAGGCTCAATTAGCACCAGTCCTTAACTCCAACTAGGAGTATCCACAGAGTAATGGTCAAACCAGTCAAAATAGCAGTTGCAATGGTACAATCAAAGAAACATTTAGACCAGGGGTGGGTTCTACTTACCTTTCCTACTGGTTTGCATCGCGTCGGAAATGCACGTTTTGCCATCACTGCCGGTTCAATGAGCGGGGGGAAATTTCCGTCACCGGTACGGGAGAACTGGTCTGAACCGGCAGGAACCCACCACCGATTTACTCTCTCCTGTGTACATCCTGACTGTAAACCAAGAAAGATAAATATTGCAATGTTCATTCAACCTCAGCGGTGGATTGCTCCCGGTTCAGACCATTTCTTAGAACCGGTAGCGGCAGTGGCAGGAGGCCCCTCCCACCCACCCAAGAGACTTCTGTGCATGCGCAGAAGCATTGCACGCAAGCATGAGCACGTGTGCGAACCGGTGGCGATCTAATTTAGAACCCACCACTGTTCAACCTTAATATACTCTTCATCTCTAGTTTCTCTATTATTTTATTTTATTTTATTTTGAATTCAGAAGCCTCTGAGGAGTAGCATTGTCGAGTTTTGTCTCTGTGCCCCAGCCTGTTTAGTACAGTTAGAAGGTCTAAATGTAAAATTAAGCAGATATTGGTAATTGTTGAGTGAGCAACCCAATCATGACCAAGTAGAAAGAAAGAAGAAGTAAATAATGACAGACATTGGCCTGGTGTGTTATTTCTTTCAACCAATGAACTTGTGTTTCCTCCATGGCCTTGCGGACAATTGAATTTAAAGAAATGTCATTCCTCAGACCTCACCTTCTCGTCTCCTTGTTTTCTTGCAACTTAAGACTCAGACTTCATGTGTTTGTTTGTACTTGTATGGAGCTCTTTCTTCTTAGTTGCAATTGTGGAATTCCTGTGTTGTTGGGAAGACGGAGATGAATGGACCAAAGGATCTAAGCACACGTGCTCAGATTTGAAAAGGGGGGGAAATGGATGATTCATTAGTAAAATTAGAAGGGCGATGTAAAGATTAAAGCCAATTTTGGCAATGGTTTATAATAAATCAGTTAAAAGATGTGGAAAATCATCAGCTGCTCTATAACCAATTTTTTATTGTGTTGTTGCCAGATCAAAACGTCCAGTTCCGATGCCAACAAGCGCCCTGAGGATCGATTCTCCCATGCCCGTGATTCCTCATCAAAAGGTAGGTGTCTAATAGCTTCCTTTGTTTCTGTTGCGTTTCTGGATGTAAAAGTTTTCTTCAGGGAGACTGACCTTTGAGTGGGAGAAAATTATAGTCACAATATTGTAATGTATCACATGGCAAAAATTACTTTGCCCTTCTAAATGAACAGAATTGCCATCCATCTCCTCTCTTCCTCCTAATTTGCAATAGCATGTCCTCAGACTTCAAAAGCATCCCCATCTTGGAGAGCTACACTCATTGTCTACAAGTTTTGGAACTCTATGTTAGCTGTTGTATCTACTGTATCTTCTTCTAATATTTGGAGGAGGAGGAGGAACTCAAGGAGAAAAAGAGAGACACGTCAATTATGGAAACAAACTCATCAGTGGTGGGTTGCTACCGGTTCAGACCGGTTCACGTGAACCGTTAGCGCTGACTCCAAGCAGAGAGCGAACAGGTTCTCTGTATCTGTGAAAGTGGGCCCGCCCGTCCGCCACTGGGTTATACTGATCTTTATCTCTGCTTCTGAAGCCCAGCTGATCAGGGCGGCAGATTGAATTGCCGCTCCACGGCTGTTTTCCTTGCTCCTTGCCTAGTTTGCAACGCGGAAGTTCTATTTCCTCTGAAATGCACACGTGCGCGCAGCGAAGCACACACTCAGTGAACCAGTTGTAAAGCCGGTAGCAACCCACCCCTGAAACTCATGCTTTCTGTTGTAGCATGGAGAGGAGAGTTCCGTTTTTCAGTTGGACCACAGGGACTGTTGAATTGCTGGACTTTTTCTTGTTTCCATACATTTCTGGGTAAAGGACCGAAATAGGAGAAAGTTGAAAACTCTTTATGTTCTCTGGCTTTAAGAGAGTGAATTCTCCTTAAGTGTATCTCCGAGACTTTACAGCTTGCAATGTCCATTCGCAATATTTTGGCAAACTATCTATGGAGATTCTCTATAGTCATCCAGATCACGGTTGGCCCAAAGGTGCTTTTTCCAAAAAGCAGCTTGACTTTCTTGTTGTTGTTTTTTCTTTTGAAAACCTTTTGCTTCTCATCCAAGAAGCTTCTTCAGTTCTAATGGAAAAACTGAAGAAACCTAGTTCTGAAGAGGCTTCTTGGATGAAGCAAAACATGTCAGGGTCCCAAGTAACACCCCCAATGAAAGAAAACTCCAAGGCTTGAAGTTCCTCAAAGTTCCATTTTATTAGAGATGTCATATTGGCACATCTGGGAAAACCCGAATCTGAAAGCTTCCGGGTTTTCCTCACCCAAAAGAAAGTTCAAGTCCCTGCCCCAGCACCCACATGTCCATCACATGGTCCAATCAATGCACCATCCCAACTGGAGATGCCTCTCAGGAACACCCCTCCAGGTGCAGGGCAGCGTGACCTTGACTCTCGGAGAAAGGAATGTTATTTTGACTATAGTTCCCCACTCATACAATCCCCCCTCCCAGTTTCTCACAGCACTAAATGTGGCAGGCCGGAAGATCCAATATTCAAGATGGTTTCCAGGCCTGACAAAACATTTTTAAAGGGGGGGGGGGACCACACACACAAGAAAGTCCAGTTGCCTTTGGGAAAAAGCACCTTTGGGATCTTTTGGCAAACTCTTATCAGAACCAATCTTCATTTAAAGAGATGATTGCCTTGAGTAAGTACAATAGGTATGAGGAATAGCCATGAGAATATATCTCAGATTGTTTCTATTATACAAAGTGAAGACAAGGTGGAATGACGTTACCTAGTTTGGGTAATCAAACATCTGCAAGAAAACAAGCAAGTCAGAGAGCATCAAGGAATCTCAGACAGAACTTTGCTAGAGAGCTGAAATTAATACAATCCTTTCAACTCTGCCTAAGTTCATCTGATAGCCATTGAATGTTGGTAACGTGGACTGATTTTGCATGATAAATTAACTCGTCCTCTCTATGTAGATTGAGCATGGGGAAATGTATATTCTCAATCTCCGTTTGGGTTTCGAATCGTGTGATTCTTCCTTTCTCATCTAAATCCTGAAGAGGATCCATTTATTTGATATTGGCCCCTTAACTAGGATTTCTGGAAATCTTGTTGCTTGATCGTTGGGGTAAAAATCCTTCAGTAAATAACGGAAGTAATTCAATAAATAAGAGGTAATAACAAGGCCAAGCAAAAGGAGAGAGCCATCTTAGTATTAAAATTAAGAGCTGAGGTGGCGCAGCGGTTAGAGGCAGGTACTGCAGGCCACTTTAGCTGACACTGATCCGCAGGTCAGCGGTTCAAATCTCACCGGCTCAAGGTTGACTCAGCCTTCCATCCTTCCGAGGTAGGAAAAATGAGGACCCAGATTGTTGGGGGCAATATAAATATACATTGCTTACTGGTGTAAACCGCTTAGAGAGTGCTTGCACTGTGAGGCGGTATATAAATCTCACAAAATAAATAAATAAATAAATAAATAAAATGCATAATGTGAAGAGAATAGGGATTTTATTTAACACCAGCATTTCTAATGAAAACTCTAGGAAAGAGTCAATAAAACTTTTCCTTGACAACTTGACCAGAGCAAGGAAGCTATAGGTTCACTTCTGACTTTCAAAACGAGCAGCAGGGGAAGACACATTCCAATATTTGAGGGGCTGCCACAAAGAAGAGGGGGTCAATTTATTTTCCAAAGCACCAGAAGGCAAAACAAGAAACAATGGATGGAAAGTAACCAAGGAAAGAACCAACCTAAAACTACAGAGAAATTTCATGACAGTGAGAACAGTTAACCAGTGGAACGGCTTGCCACCAGACATTGTGGATGCTCCATCACTGGAGGCTTTTAAGAAGAGATTGGACATCCATTCATCTGAAATGGTATAGGTTCTCCTGCTTGAGCAGCGGTTGGACTAGAAGACCTCCAAGGTCTCTTCCAACTATGATGATGATGATGATGATGATGATGATGATGATGATGATGATGATGATGATGATACTATGAACGTGAATTCTTCCTGCAGCGTGGAAGTTGGCAGCTTGGAATTCACCCTTCGAAACCTTTTCGTCATGAACAGGGACCAGGTGAAGAGGCCATCCGATAATAATTTATATCTCTTTGGCCAAGGGATAAAGAAAGATCGGGAGCAACCAGGGTAGAATTACTGACTCGGACTCAAAAATTCCTGCGGTGTAGATGACCCTCTTTCATTGGCTCAAGTCAAAGCTATGTCCTAGGCAGGTTCTATTAATAGCTTCTTCTTTGCAGCCTATTCTGCTCACCGTATTTCATGGCCTTTGCCAGCATGAACTTTGCCAGCAGGCTTTTATAGCTGAAACTAATTATGCAGAGACCAGCTACCAACACCTTCGCCCTTGCCTTCTTCCCTCATTTATTGCATTGTCAGGTTATGCAAATGCTGCCCAGCCATCCCTATTTCTTGAAGCGTCCACTGTCCCATCCAGGCAAACAAATCAGCAATCACACCGGACGAACCTGTTACATAAAGTAATAATAGCAGCTGTTTGGAGAAGATGTATTAACGTTCCTCTTCGGAAAAGAGGCGCAGTTAATATTGTTGCTTGACTAATGCAAGTCTATTGAATTCGCTTTTTTGTTTGGATGCCAATGCAGGGAGTCTTCGACTTACGACCCCAATTGAGCCCCAAAATTTCTGTTGCTAAATGAGACATTTGTTGAGTTTTGCCCCAGCTGACGACCTTTCCTGCCACTGTTCGTTAAGTGAATCGCTGCAGTGGTTCAGTCAATCCGGCCTTCCCCATTGACTTTGCGAGTGAGAAGGCCCGCAAAAGGGGATCCCATGACCTCAGGGCCTTGCCATCGTCATAAATGTGAGTCAGGTGCCAGGCATCTGAATTTTGATCACGTGACCATGGGGTTGTTGCGATGGTCGTACGTGGGGAAAAAGGATCAGAAGTCACTTTTTTCCGGTGCTGTTGTAACTTTGAACGAACTGCCGTACGTCGAGGACTACCTGTATGTAAAGTTGCCAACCGGGCTACCAGTAAAACAATATAACCATCCCGAGTTATTGCCTCCGCTTGTCTTTGAACGGCAATATATTCCAGATTTTGTTTGGAATGGTCCTCACTGGCTTTACCCTGTTTGGATTTCTGAGCCAATCGATTCTATCCTGACAGCTCAGAATATAAAATAGCGTATTTTTCGGAGTATAAGACGCACCTTTTTACCCCCCAAAAGAGGGTGAAAACTTGGGTGCATCTTATACACTGAATGTAGCCCCACCCAGCCAACCCCACCCTTTGGCCTCTGCCTCCCAGCAATTTGCCTCCTTGCAGCAAACAGTGCAGAGCCTGATTAGCACAAGCAACTGATTATCGGCCTCCTGACCAGCAGCTGATTGAGACTTGCAGGCAGGCCCATAAAATGAAAGTGAAACTAAAACTGCAAGGAGACAAATTGCTGAGAGGGAGAGGCAGAGGCAGAATTTTAGTATCTTGTGCTAATCAGTTGCTGAAACTGGATGCAAAGAGGTAAGTCAATAACTATAAATGTCTATAGAATGTTCAAATTACTAGACTTATTTTGTAAAGACTGCTTTATTATTGTTCTAGAGAACTTAACAAAATGAAGAAGCTTTTTAAAATAAATGCTTGATCTGAAGAGGCCCAGTGCTATTGTATCTTCTTTTAAATAGCAGAGAATAATGTATACTTCAAGAAAGCCACATCAATTTTAACAGCATCTGTACAAGTATAATCTGAAATGTAACAGTGTCCTGTTTAGTATTAAGATAAGGCAACTGAGTTAAACCCTGACTTAGTCATGTTTGGAGTAGATCTATTTAAATAATTGGGAGGAGTTAGTGTGAATACATTTAAGAAAACTTTCTGGCATTAATATACTGCCATAATGTACATTTCTCCAATTCTTTGCTATTTCTATGGGTCAGGCACACATGCACAGAAATACATAGCAAACAGTGTATATCATCTGTACTGTTTGCTGTTTGCTGGGAGGCAAATTGCTGGGAGGCAGAGGCAGATTTTTTCCCCCTTGTTTTCCTCCCCCAAAATTAACGTGCGTCTTATATTCCGGTGCATCTTATACTCTGAAAAATATGGTACCTGCAAATTTTTTTGCTTAAATAAATGGTTGGCAACCTTACTGCTTTATGGAGAATGCCAGAGCTGGAAATTTTTCCTTTCTGCATGAATGTTATGATCGTTTTCCTTTCTTTCTTCCTCCCCTTTCCCCCGTTTCCTTCCTTTGCCTGCATATTTGCTTCTACAGGATTCAATCTCAACCATCAGTGGTGACCGAGGGAACTTCAGTCCTCTAAATAGCACCTCAGTGGGGCCCAAGAATAGCATGTTAGCCAGCAATGGCGGACATTCAGGTTACCTCAGCAGACAAGAGACCAGCCTGTCACAGAGCTCTTCCTTCTTAATGAGTGCCAGCTTTAGGTCTTCCATGTCCTCCTCTCGGTCTGGGACCCCTGATCTCTCGCCAGCAAAATCTGACATAGGTTCGAAAACTGGCATGGTCTTTACTGATGGCAATAAAGCGAAGCACCAGATGAGCCCCGCCAGGCAATATAACAACCCCATTGGTCTTTATTCAGCAGAGACGCTAAAAGAAATGGCCGATTTGCATAAGTTAAGTCTCACCCGAAGGGCTTCCGAAGGTGGACTTCTTAGAGGGTAGGTAAACGTCATCAACTTGTTTTGCAACGATGCAGTCAGTCAGTTGGGTGAAATCAGTAACTGCCACATGGGGTTCCCCTGGAAATGTTCGCCGCAGAGGTGGGCGTTTTAATTCATCATTAAGTAGATCTGAGGAAGTTGCCTTGCTGAAGCCATCTAGATCAAACGTGGCCAGCCAGGTGAACTTTGAAAAGCTTGCCAAGCAGATACGGCCAAAACAGCCATTCCTTTCTCTTCACTGGAAGCATCTGGGATTCAAAAAAGACCTCAATTCTGAATGTTAGCAAAGAAAACAGATTCCCCCCGAGTTGGTGCTCCAGAAATTATCACTGGTCTTTTGAATTATCAGTGGGCCTGGCCCAGGGGCGGGTTCCTAATTTTTTTACTACCACTCTGTGGGCGTGGCTTATTTTGTGGGTGTGGCTTGCCAGCCATGTGACCGGGTGGGTGTGGCTTCTTGGACTGCTGAAGGGAGGGGAACTGAGATAGGTCCTGCCACCCATTCCCCCTCCCCTCAGCAGCTCAAGAAGCCTCAAACGTGCAAAAATGCCTAGGATCATCACCGCGCGTTCGTGGCTTCTCAGACTGCTGAAGGGAGGGGAATGGAGCTAGCTCCTGCCGCCCATTCTTTCAGTGTCTCACACGCTCCCTCAGCCATCCTCCCCTGCTTGGACTCACTGTGGGGTAGGAAGGCAGCGCATGCGCAGTGCCGGAAGCTTGGCTTCTGGGCATGCGCAGAAGAAATTTTTTAAAAAAAATTTAAAAAAAATTTTTTTAATGGCGGCGCCCAGGCACCAGCAACCGACCGCACCGGTACTGTGACGTCACCAGCGGGCCGCTACCGGTGCTATAGAGTGGACTGCACCGGTAGGAACCCACCACTGGCCTGGCCTTTCTACAGTTCTCCTAATGCATTTGGAATCCAAAACAGAAAATGATTATTGTTCTGTCCTCTAAAAAAAGTTGGAGATATGCTAGCTAGGCAATTGGGGAGCTGGAGTCCCCAATGCCTCTGGAGATGCCACCTTGGGGAAGGCTGTTATAGGAGATACCTTTCCTAAATATAGTGTAGAGCAGGGGTCTCCAACCTTGGCAACTTTAAAACTTGTGGACCAACTCCCAGAACTCTGGAAGTTGAAGTCCAAAAGTCTTAAAGTTGCCAAGGTTGGAGACCCCTGGTGTAGAGCAATTGAATGCCCATTCATGCCCATTACCACAACTGATTTGTGAGTACTTTAAATACCGAAGAATAATCAGTCGAGGACTCTGATGCAAAAGCCATCCGCATGTGTGGGCTTGGCATCTTCTCAGAATGACAATATGAGACCGTGTTGAGATTAGAACTAGAGAAATCACCTTTGAAGAGAGGCTGCCTATGGTCCCAAGTATGAAAGGCTGGGACAGTTTCTCCGATCTGGCTCCAGCTTTGGAGGATTGGAGGTGGGGGGGAGGGGCTGAGGTTCACCATATCTGAAGGCCACCAGCAGCTTAAGAACATGCTGGCATTCTAAACCGGGCATAATTGGTACTATTTAGGAGCATGCATAGGATACCTGAAGGACTGGAGGTGTGTGCATATTGATTTAATTTAATTTAATTTAATTGAACGTTCTTATATGCCGCCCCACTCCCATGGGACTCAGGGTGGCGTACAATACATAGAAGAACAATTCATAAAAACAGTCATAAAAAAACAACATCATAACAGTTAAAAGATTATAAAAAAGGTTAAAAATCATCCATCATTCATACCAGGGGGGAGACCAAAGATGATCTAATTGGTCTCACTTTCACTCTGCCTGCCGGAAGAGCCATGTTTTTATTGCTTTACGGAAGGCCAGCAGGGTGGGGATAGTCCTGATCTCTGGGGGCAGTTGGTTCCAGAGGGACAGAGCTCCCACAGAGAAGGCTCTCCCCCTCGGCCCCGCCAACCGGCATTGCTTGGTCGATGGAACCTGGAGGAGGCCAACTCTGTGGGACCTAACCGGTCGTAGGAAGGTATGCGGTAGGATGCGGTCCCGAAGGTAACCTGGCCCTGAGCCATGTAGGGCTTTAAAGGTCAAAACCAACACCTTAAATTGGGTCTGGAGACTAATGGGCAACCAATGCAGCTGGCGGAGAATAGGTGTTACGTGGGTGTATCTTGAAACACCCACCACAGCTCGCGCAGCTGCATGAGTAATCTTTCAGGAATTTGCTTCTCTTTCTTGTTTTTGGCTCCCATTACTACTGGAGTTGATGGACTGGCTGGAGATTTTCTTTTCCAATGTTTGAAAAACTTGGTGGCTTCTATGTTCTACCAGGAGTTCCTCAAAGGAGATGCCTGGTGGCATGGCATGGCATGGCAGAGGAGATGGTTGCTTCCCAGGATCAGGCCCAGAGATAAATTACTTGGTTGTGCTAAGCTCTGACAAATGAGAGAGAATGAGCTTTCCCGGTAATCCTAGAGTATAAATTGCATGGAGTAACTGAACTTCAGTAGAAACGAGAGAAAGATTGGAAAACTTGAATACAAGATCTCAGCTTCCTCGCATTTTCCAGTAAATATTTCCTATCGTCTTGAGATCTGAACCAGCGGTGGGTTGCTCCCGGTTCTGCGAACCGGTAGCAGCGGCGGCAGGAGGCTCCACCCACCTGCCCGGGATACTTCTGCGCATGCGCGCGCACGAACCGTTAGCAACGGGTTTTAGAACCCACTACTGATCTGAACCTGGCATGGCTACTTTTAAGTGACCACAAAGACCCTCTGGCCATAATAGATGCAGGGTCAGTTATGAACAGCATCTACATTTTCTCCGTGGGGGTTTACTGAAACCCCAGACAGATATCACGGAGGCTGGACTTCCCCTCTGGAATGCAAAGATATATCATTAAAGGCTTCCTTGCAAGCGCTGTTTTACCTGCATAAGCATTGCTCAGAGGCTTAAATCAGCCAATAGCAACGGCTACAGAAAATGATACTCTTGCATTGAGTGTTTCTCAGTAAGCAGACACCCAGCTGTCCTCTGCAGTCCTAAATATGGATATAGAACCGCTCGTCTGCTTACTGACTACTGTACAACTTGTTCCTAATATATCTTTCTGAGTTTCTGTAACAGGGAGATATATTTGGATTGCAAACGTGGCTTTCCTGACAAAGTTGCAAGAAAACCTGGCTTGCTGCATTAAAAAGTTCCCCTACCAGGGGTGAAATCCTCCCGGTTCGCCCGGGCCAGTCCTTCGGCATATAGCCGATGGAACTGGCAGCGGTCGCGGCGCGGAGCTTCTCCCGCCCGCTTTCCCGGCCCGGCTGAACACAATCACCACTTTCCCGGCCCGGCTGAACACAATCATTCGGGTTATTTTTCCCTCTGTGCATGCGCGCGCATGCACAGAGGGAAAAATAACCCGAATGGCGGCGTTCAGCCGGGCCGGGAAAGCGGGCGGGAGAAGCTCCGCGCTGCGACCGCCACCAGTTCCATCGGCTATACGCCGAAGGACTGGCCCGGGCGAACCGGGAGGATTTCACCCCTGTCCCCTACCCCCGACGATGCCCCAAATCTTGGTTTTCCCATTAGAGCTAGGGCAAGGAAGTTCAGAGAAAGCAGCAGTTCTGTGCATTGATCTGTCATATCTTATGGTCAAGACGGGCTTACAAAAGAACTCTTATATAAACTGTGCATAACACTAGTCCTCTCTTGACGGAATAAGAATTATTCCTATCGAGGCGATATAGGATCTTGCTTCCTTGAAGTCATCCTTACTTAGAAAATAAAACCGAGATTCAATTCTAATTAACAAAATATTTATTTCAGTACAAAAATAACAAAAAATATAAACCTTATTAAGCTACATTGTCTCAGCTAAGAAATCACGTCTGCCTCGGGCGAGGCTCACAGGAGAAGAAGGAAGGAGGAGACTTCTGGAATGCATACATGCGCAGTAATACATGTCACATGTCTGCTGATTAGAAAAATACAGTAAACCTAGAAATAGGGCAGAGGTCCTCAACTGGCAATATTCACATCGTGACATCTCTGATATTTGCCTCTCTGTAGCAGAATGCCCTGTTCCCTGTGGGTTGATAAGATAACTTTGAGGCCAGCCAGGATGTTCCTTGCAGCTGGCTGAAAATAAAGTTATGGCTG
The DNA here is from genome assembly GCA_023053685.1 of Diadophis punctatus similis. Classification (NCBI taxonomy): domain Eukaryota; kingdom Metazoa; phylum Chordata; class Lepidosauria; order Squamata; family Dipsadidae; genus Diadophis; species Diadophis punctatus. The sequence goes on from JALIGW010000017.1 coordinate 15,327,433, forward strand.
ATTTCTACTAACCCAGGTTTTATTTAGGGCTACTTGGCCCATGATTTGAGCACCAACATCTTTGAAAAGCAGGTACCTTAAAACTGTGACTAATATAAATTGGTCAAGCACATACTAATAGAATATCTTGTCAGAGAACTCGGTGGTTACACTTTCTTTCTCGGTGTGACGCGGTGGAAAAATTCATTTGAGGTGTGAAATGCTCCTCAGAAGTGGTTCAAGTGGTGATCAATTTAACATAATTATTTAAATTCATTTTGGGTGCTCACCTAGGGCTGTTCCACGGGACTGAAAAGCAGACAGCTTATTGAGTTTTAGAAGTCCATCATCCAAATCCCCTGGTCAGCGCTGGTCAAGTTTCAAAATGTGGTCATTAATTAGATTGATTCTCTTTGGGGTTTCAGCCAAGTGTGGAAACTGAACAGGGGCGGATTCCTCTTACCGTTTCCTACCAGTGTGCTGCATGCGCATCGCGATGTTTTGTGCGCATGTGTGTGCGTGTCCCCAAGCACGATTTAGCTTCTGTGCATGCGCAGAGGGACGATTTTCCTTCTGCGCATGCTCAGAGAGCTGAAAAATCACCAAAAATTAGAAAAAAGATGGCGGCGCGCACGAACTAGCAAAGACAGCACCGGAACCGTCACGCCAAAATTGTATAATCATCAGGCCACTACCGGAGCGGTGCTCCGGACTGCACCGGTAGGAACCCACCTCTGAAACTGGATTATCTGCCATGGTTTCTCGGACGCGTCTACGTTGGAAGAGGGACATGGATTCTTGTGTCACCTGACCTTCTCAGGGTTGCTTGATCCATTAACCCTGGCATCTTTCTGCTATACCTGACAGGGTTATAAGATCAGGTCTCCAGGATCCTCTTTCAGTCAGTTGATACGGAAAGGTGGCTCTGGATATCTGCACGGGCTTTTGACCCAAGGGGCACCACCTTCTCTCTCGCGCATTCAGCTGCTAAATAAAACTGCTGGGAAAGGCCACCTGGAGGTTTGCAGGCAGAGGTCATTGATTTGTGGATCAGATTCAGCCTTGCTTCTCACTGTATGCAGGAGACGTCATGGATCTTAAGCCTGGTATCAAGTGCAACTCAGAAAGGAGCAAACTGAATCTGAATCCACTCAGATCTGCCCATACAGCATATTGTAGGTGGGATTACAGGCACTCTGAAGAAAGGTTGTAGAGCTTGAGGTTCTCCTGGAGGCCAAGTGGTGACAGTAGTCATATTGACTGATTATGTGCCATCAAATTATTTTTTAATTCCTAGCAATCAGATTTTTCTCCATAAGCTGTTCTATCAGGACGCTAAATGGTTCAACAGGGGTGGGTTCTAAATTACCTCACCACCGGTTCACTTTCTCCTGTGCCACGTGGACGCCCGTGCATTGCGCACTGCGTGGCTGTGCCGCATGCGCGCATGCGCGCATGCGCAGTACCAAAAACCAAGCTTCTGCTCATGTGCAGAAGCAAAAACCAGCTTCTGCGCATGCGTAGAAGCCAAAAACAAGATGGCGGCACCATTAGAGCTGGTTCGGGGGCGTGGTCAACCTGCGATTGCTCCCGGTTCGGCAAGCAGGGGGAAATTCCCTCTACCAGTTCTAAAGAACCGGTCCGAACTGGGAGCAACCCACCTCTGTGGTTCAATCATTGACAGAGTAATAGAAACCACTATCTTCATCATCCTCTTCATCTCTTTGCTTCCACCTTTCCCAGCATTAATCTCTTTTTCGGAATGCTAAGTCTTCATAAAATGTACTGTATCCAGAGTAGAATCGGATAGTTTCCAGAAGTAGTTTTTACATAATCTCCTGCTGGATTTGCACATTTGTCAGCTCTTAAGGTTAATTTATACATCGTTCATCAATTATGGGTCTTTAACCTCTGCAGATAAAATAGAATAGAAACCCCTGTGCATGTAAAGAAAGAGCCACTTGCAGAAATTAAGCAGCAATAAATCGGGGGGGGGGGATATTTAATCTTATGGTCCCACTGCTACTTAGCTTGATCTGGATTGTGGATCTGCACATTTGATGTGAAGAACTAAAGAGTTAAGTGTCTCTTTGAATGTGTGTTAATATTTCTTTAGCATATATTAATATTTCTTTTAACCCATCCCTGTCCTTAAGATCCTTGTAGCTTAATGCTTAAAGAAGATAGAGCAAACACAAATGAGACAGAATTTCTCCCAATGTTCTCTTGTAGACTGGCAATTAAAAATAACTTATAAACCCTGACATAGTCAAAATCACTTTAGATTAGCAAACCGTGGTCAGCGCTGGTTTTGTTTCCATTGAAATGACTGCATATTCGTTTCAAGGTTCACTTTGAAGAACCTGTCTTACCTTGTAAAGCCCCAAGATAGTCTTGCTCTTGATTTCCTTAAGCTAAGTAGATGTCAGGCTCCAAGTAATGCACCCATTGCAAATCGAACCCACA
>JALIGW010000017.1:15334877-15342377 GCA_023053685.1 Diadophis punctatus similis
CAAATCAACTCACTTGGCTCTCTTTGGCATAAGAGTGAGGAAAAGAAAAACTCACCAGATTTTCTTGTAGCCTAGATCCATAAAGTAAGTTCTAGCATTGTTTGTGGTGTTTGTTTACTGACTTAGCCTGCCTCAAGCGGCTGACACCACCATCCAGGCAGGGGTTGGTTCCTATTTTTTTTTACTGCCACTCTGTGGGCGTGGCTTATTTTGTGGGTGTGGTTTGCCAGCCATGTGACCGGGTGGGCGTGGGCCTCGGGAGCTTGGCAGCGGCTGGAGAAGCGGGGGCATTGCCCACCCGCAACGCAGCCCCCCGCAGCGGGAGCAGCAAGACCGCGGCAGCGGTTCTTCTAGGAGGCTCCGTCCGGCCTGAATGCTTCTCCCCATTCGATGATCCTAGGCTCCTGCCGCCCGTTCCCCCTCCCCTCAGCAGCTCGAGAAGCCTCGAACGTGTGAAAATGCCTGGGATCATCACCGTGCATTCGTGGCTTCTCGGACTGCTGAAGGGAGGGGAACTGAGATAGGTCCTGCCGCCCATTCCCCCTCCCCTCAGCAGCTCGAGAAGCCTCGAACGTGCAAAAATGCCTAGGATCATCACCACGCGTTCATGGCTTCTCAGACTGCTGAAGGGAGGGAAATGGAAATAGCTCCTGCCGCCCATTCTTTCAGCATCTCACGTGCTCCCTCAGCCATCCTCCCCTGCTTGAACTCACTGTGGGGTAGGAAGGCAGTGCATGCGCAGTGCTGGAAGCTCGGCTTCTGGGCATGCACAGAAGAAATTTTTTAAAAAAAATTTAATTTTTTTAAAAAATGGCGGTGCCCAGGCACCGGCAACCGACAGCACCGGTACTGTGATGTCACCAGCAGGACGCTACCGGTGCTATAGAGTGGACCGCACCGGTAGGAACCCACCACTGCATCCAGGGCTGAACTTCAGAGATCCCCAAGCCCACCTTTGAAGACAGGAGAATCATTTAGCTATTCCTGAGCCATCAGAGACTCGCCTCCTAACATGAATTAAATTAAAGCAGATAATTCACAAAGGTGATTACTGGCTACATCAGTCACTTGTTATTTTTTTTTAATGTTTCAGTTAGAAGAGCATCAGATTTATTCCTGAGAAAAGTTGCATTCTTACTGTTTGCTGCTTGCTGAATGCTACTCTCCTTGCCTGTGATCAAATGCAAAGCAGTGTGTGTGTGTGTGTGTGTGTGTGTGTGTGTGTGTAAATATTCCATTGTGCTCCTAAATCTTTTCCTTCCCCCTCCTTAATCTTTTCATCATTCCTTCTCCCCCCCCCCTCTGCACTTCCTGATTCCTCACTTCCTCCATCCCAGCACGGAGTATGTGGAACGTTTCAACCCCAACGTCTTGAAGGATTCTGCTTTGTCCACGCATAAACCCATAGAGGTGAAAGGCCCTGGGGGCAAAGCCACCATCATCCATGCCCAATATAACACCCCCATCAGCATGTATTCTCAAGATGCTATCATGGACGCCATTGCAGGCCAAGCTCAGGCCCAGGGTGGTGAACTTGCTAGGTAAGATCCCCTTCTTTCTTTCTGTCTGTCTGTCTGTATGTATGTACATGCTGTATGCGTTACAAGTCTTCCCTCCTGTTATTCCAAGCAACAGAGGTGAGATAATTTGATGGAGCAAGTTGGCTACTACCATCATGGGGCAGGAAATCCTTTCAAAGCATCTCCAGATGTTTTGCGAGATACCCTACTAGTTCCATCCCTTTCTCTAACACCAACATTCTGAAATATTCTGCTAAAACTGCGCCAACAAGGCAGTGGGCCCACCGCTCAGTGTTTCTAAAGCTATGCAACGGAGAAGGCTCAAGAGTGACACAAGAAGAGTCGTACAATATTTGAAGGGCTGTCACAGAGAAGAGGGGTGGCAGTCGATGAGGGGTGGGTTTTACTTACCTTCCCTACCAGTTCACTTCGCGACGGAAGTGCAGAATAATGGAAGCATGCGCAGAGGGGGTTTTTTGCAAGCCGCGGCGACTGGAGAACCGGTTATTTGGGGGCGTGGACAGCCAGCCATCGCTGCCGGTTCGGCGAGCGGGTGCAAATTCCCGCCACCGGTATGGGTGAACCGGTCCAAACCAGCAGCAACCCACCACTGGGGTTGATCTATTCTACGAAGCACTTGAGGGCTGGACAAGAAGTAACAGATGGATAAGTTTCCAACTTATCAAAGAGAGAAGCAACCTAGAACTAAGGATAAATTTCCTAATAGCAAGAACAATTAACCAGTGGAATGGTTTGCCTTCAGAAGACAAAGGTGTTCCCTCAATGGAGGTTTTCAAGAAGAGATTGGGAAAACATTTGTCCAGAATGGTATAGGGTCTCCTGCCATGGGGAGGGGCTGGACTAGATGACATCCAAGGACCCTTCCAACCCATATTATTCTCTGTTCTATGTTCAAGGGAGTTGGAGAAATGGTTAAAAAGATGGGACTGAGCATAAAAATGATTTTCTGCCTCCTTTGTCTTCCCTTGTTACAAATTGCTCCTCCCTCCCATTTTCTTAAAACATGTTCTTTCGTTTATTGGATTTGTACCCAGCCAAATCTGAGCAGACATACGGCGGCATTGTGGGAACAATTAAAATTTCCCCAGGGTAATGTAAACATAAGCATCTGCTATACAACCTAAAATATAAAACAATAAAAATGTCCCCATAAGTAAGGTAAGAGTAAAACAGCCAAGAACCAACCATAAAATCTCCTCTAGCGTTCTAATACAACCCTTATACTAAAAGCTTTTTTAAAAAAAACACAATCCTTTTGTAGACTACAATTGCCAAGACTATCATATCCATTTATTTATTTTCCCAGTCTATTAACCAACGTAGACATTAAACCAACACTTACGTGCATCTAAAAGTTTAAAGGTAGATAAAAGCTAACATTATTGACAGTTAAGTTTTATGAGAAAGCAGAGAATGTTTTTGTGGTATTCCGATGAAATGAACAGATCTGCTTCTTTTACATTTTAGACCCATTGTGCACATGTGCTTTGCTTGGTAGCTTTCTTAGCAGCTTATCTTGAGATTTATTCGCTATCTGGGATGGTTATCTAATACCCATGGAAAGGAAATCTCCACCATTTCTCTTCACTTCATTTCTGGATACCTCCACCCATTCATCCAACCTTTTATTTATCCATTCTTTCATCTATCCATTTATCCATCCTTCCATCCATCCATCCATCCATCCATCCATCCATCCATTCACCTATCCTTTCATTCATCCATCCATTCACCCATCCTTTCATCTATCCATCCATCCATCCATCCATCCATCCATCCATCCTTCCATTTGCCCATTCTTTCATCTATCCATCCATCCATTCTTCCATCTATTCATCCATCCATTCATCCATCCATCCATCCATTCACCCATCCTTTCATCTATCCATCCATTCACCCATCCTTTCATCTATCCATCCATTCTTCCATCCATCCATCCTCCCATCCATCCTTTCTTCCACCCACTCATCCACCTATCCATCCATCCATCCATCCACCAACCCACCCATCCATTCTTCTCTGCAGCTACTTTGTGTATCTTTGAGTGGTTTCCCTTTCGTAGCTTCCCTTTCATGTGACCTCCCTCTCACTTTTCAAGTAACAGATTAACAGAGTTGGAAGGGACCTTGCAGGTCATCTAGTCCAACCCCCTGCCCAAGCAGGAGACCCTTACATCTGCCTCTACCTAGGATTGAACTCACAACCTCCTGATTGTGAGGCAAGAGGTCTACCTCTAGGCCACAGGTTTTGACATGGAGAAAGGAGGATAGCCAGTAACAACTATGCAACAGTATAACTTTACTATTCCTTTCCATTTTATAAAATGTGTGCATCTTGCAACCAATGTGGAATAGGAGTTGTCGTCTCTGGTGCCTTTGAGGCCGAGAAACTTCCTAGTCTCTATTTGCTTTTGTCCTGTTTTAGCAAAAAAAAAATGTTGATATTATGCAGCCCTTGGGAAACGATTTTAGTACCAAATGCTAATGTTGCTTCTGTGAACATTTTCATTTCAAGGACAATCAGAAGCATGAATATTTCTCCAAGTGGGGGTTTTGGGGGAGGAGGGGAACTGTAGCAATCACTGTAATTTGGGAGAAAAGATATGTATATATTTAGAGCTTTATTCCAAGCAGAACATTGTAATTAGTTTTGCTTAAGATTTCACAACGCTTGAGTCAAAGAAAGATATCTGCCTGTCTAGAAAGATGTAAATGCACATTGGCTGTGCATGAATTTAGAGGCTTATTCTCCAGGGCTCCTCCTCTGTAGTACAAAGTCAATTTGTCTCTTAACTTGCATGGAAAGGAACATCTTTCTAAGCGATGGAATCAACTCAGCGTGGCATTCCTGCCATGTATTCCTCGCGCGCACCATTTGCATGCAAACAGCTATCGGCAGATTTGCTGTTGTCCTAGATAGCAAAATTATTCAAATCAGGGATGGGACCGTCTGTATCTCAGAACTGGAGCGCAATCCAAGGCAAATCATGAGACCAAACTTGGATGGCAGTGCCTCTCCCTTTCATGCCCATGATATTGTTAGTATCAATATTAATGTTGCTTATATCAATTAATCCTGGGTTAATGCGTGACATCGTTGGTGTTTTTGCAAAACAATTGAACAGTTGTTTGAATGGGTTGGGTTATTGTTCTTCACTGTATAATTCTGGAACTGAAAGCAAGCTCCTAATTGGTACGAATGTCTATGGAGACTCTCAGTCATCCAGGTCATGGTTGTTCCAAAGGTGCTTTTTCAAAAGACAACTGGACTTTGTTTTTCCTTGAAGACATTTCGCTTCTCATCCAAGAAGCTTCTTCAGTTCTGCTGAAATGAAGAAGTGGAGAACTGACGAAACTTCTTGGATGAGAAGCAAAAAGGAAAAACAAAGTACAGTGGCCTTTTGAAAAAACACCGTTGAGGCCTAGTCCTAATGTATACTATTTTTGCATACACAACCTCTCTTGCCTTTATTTTACGCATAAATTAGAAAACTTTGGAGACTCCAGAGTCAACGTGGTTCTTGTACCTATAATAATATGTCTAGCCAGCTTATTTCAGTTGCAAAGTGTTAATTTACTCCCTTATTCTTCTTTTTACTGGTAACCTTGTCTTTTCTTCTTTTTTCTCCTTTCTGACACATTCCTGGTTTAAGCTTTGTGTATTATGAAAGGATTTATCTGCATGTGGTTGTTGGAAGCCACCTCAGATTTGCACTGGTAGTAGAATCATATAGCTTTCTGAGAAATTTCTCTTTAGACCTGATGTGTAGACTGTAGACAAAAATGTTATGCCATTCAAGAGATTTGGGGTCCTGGGGTACAAAAATTGTTCTCTTAGGTAGCGTTAGCCAACTGATTCTCTCTTGGTGGCCAGACATGATATATACTGTAGATCCTGGAAATTGATTTTGCAGTTACATAACAGTTATGGTTTAAATTATTTCTGTACTTGGTTCTTACCGTATTTCTCCATATTTTGCATGTGGTCGAAAGCTATTCCTAGTCTTCTGACTGGCGTGGCACATAAACCGGAGTAAGTCAATAAATGCATTTTGGAGATCTGTGTAGGATGACATATTAGTAACAGAAGTAAAATTCATGTAGTAGAACCAGAGCTGCTTCAGAAAAGATTCTCTGAAATCCACAAATCTTACATGTACTGATGAATCCCCTTGTCCCCCACCAATTTCAGTGGATCTATTTTAAATACGATTGAGGTCTGCATTTAATCCTGATCAAAAGAAGCGAAAGAGAGTTAATGAAGAAAGGAAAAGGAAAAATCCACAATTCCAAGGATAATTCCCACATCAGACATCTTTAAGGTCATCTCTGGACCAAATCTTATTTGTGTTGAGGAGGCGTTTTGATACACGATCAGTTCTTAGCGATACACACACATTCATTGTGTTTCCTTGCACCTTGGATTGTATTCAAGAATTACTTTTTTGTCCCATGAGTTTCCCAAGAATTTCACCAGAGATCTCTCTCTCTGGGCAAATACAACATTTGTGTGAATTTTCATGGATATTACTAAACATATTGTGCCCTCTACTTCAGCCTTTGACACATTTTGCTTTTCTTTTGTGTACTTTCTCCCTCCCTCCCTTTTTTTTTCATTTGTTGAACTGGGTGTTTTTTGTTTTTATTAGCATCTTCTCCTTTCATTTGTGCTTGACAAGAAATCTTCTCCCCCCCCCCTCCCTTTTCCCTTCTAAATTCACAGCTTCCCTTGCAGGCCTGTTTGGGCAATGTATTGTCCATGTCTCGTATGAAAGATTGATGTTCACAGATTCAGTTGATTCCAGTTGATTCAGTTGATTACAATTCCATTCAGACTTTTGTGGCTTTCTGTCAATCTTAATAGGTTTTTGCTTTAATGGAGTAAGTTAAACTATTTTCTGGTGCTAGCACAAAGTCAACACTCAGACCAGAATTCTAAAATGTATTCTACTATTTGCATCAAGTATATGGAATTTCCCCCCCTCCTATGTAACGTCTGATATTATTAACTCTCTTGTTTAAGTAATCAACTGTCAATGTTAATAGTTAATATGGGGAACTATCTGACATCTATTGTTGGCTATTATTCTTTTAAGAAAATAAAGGCCAACAATAAACATAGCCAAGTTCTCTTGAGGAGAACACAATTGAGATATTTGTTAACACAAGGTAAGGAGATGTTTAAAGGCAGATTAGATGCTGTAAATGCATGGAGCAAAGAATAATCATTGTTCAGAGCCAATATTTCACAAGACTCTGGGATGCTGACAAATGATATGGCAAATTCTGTCATAATCACTATCTGCTCGGGAGCTTCAACAGATGTTTGGCTTGGCCAGTGTTATAAACAGAATGCTAGATGAGATGTGATGAGAAGACCTCTGACTCTTCAGATGGTGTTGAACTATGATGTGATTCCCATCTACCAACCAACTAACTTGACTGCAGTTGATGTGGCTCCACCAACATCTGTAGGCTTCACCAACTTTCTTATTCCACCAGGTGTGCTTGATGGCATTATTTTTAAATTCAACTAATCCTTTTCTCGTGAACATTGCACTGTTTTGATGATGCAAATCGAAAATTGTCCTTTCCTTCAATGTGTCCTCCTGAGACTGTGATGGGTGGGTTGATGATGCTTTCTTGGTGCAAATACTACTTGTCGAGAACAGTTTTCCAAATTGTTCAATTGTTCCCCCACCTCTGTGATTTCTAAGGGTTACATTTAAGCTGCTATAATTTCTAGCCAACATGGATATTGGCCAGCCTCCTTTGGCTTTTGCTATGAACTTCAGAAGTAGCCGACTGAGTTTTGGTGTACATCTGATCAGTTGTTCAGTTGTAATGGGAGGCTGCTATATATTGGGGAGGTGGCAGAAGAAACGTGTTACTGTCCATGGAGAACAAAGATCATGAAAGACAGTGGGAATTAGGAAATGATATGTGGCATTGAATCTCCA